>BQNB010018228.1:0-48227 GCA_026074375.1 Tanacetum coccineum
TTATTTGAGTGACACATTTGGTCTAGTTAACTAAATATAAGTCTTGAGTTAATTAAGTTAGTTTGTGAAAATGTTTTTCTGACGGGAAAATCCTTTTTATAAATTAAAGTCCCATCTTTGAGGTCAATATCATTACCAATACTTATAAATTATTTTTAACTATTTGAGTAGTCATCTTTATTATCATTAGTAAAACAAAGTTATTTTCAAGTTAAAACCTATTTTCTTTCTTATTATTAGAACACTACTCAAATCCCTGTGGAACGACCTGGTCTTACCTAAAAGGTTATACTACATACGTGGGTTATACTTTTACCCGTATGTTTCCCTATAATAAAATTAGTATTTTTAGTCATTATAAATTTAATGCTTTTAAAACACATTAAAGTTTTTAGCGCCACTGTTGGGGATTTTTAAGCTTAACTGTAGTCAACTATGGAAAATCATTTTAACCCCCCTCTTTTTCAAAAATCGCCGTACATTTTTCTGGCAAACTGATCCCTAATAATTTCTCTATTGGATGCATACACGTGCTTCCAATTCTGAACTTGTTGAACCTTTACCTGAACATGAACGTACTCTGAATCGAAGACTTCGTCAACGAAACAGGAGAGTTCCATACGATCAAAGAAATAATCCACCATAAAACCCAAGAATTGTCTACCTGCCAATTCTTAACATCAATTACTTTCATCACTTTCTTGATATTCTTCAAGATTACGATCCAATAGATGATGAACCCATGTGGGCTGCCGACCGTGTTGTCGCTCTGACTTCCGGTTCCACAATCACTATTCCTGAAACCGCAACTGAATTTGCTATTAAAGGTAACCACTTGACGCTTGTCAAAGGAAACCAATTTGATAGTAGAACCAAAACCGATCATCATAAACACATTCATGAATTCCTTGGAATCTGTGATATGTTTAAATACAGAGATACTAAAAATGAAGTCGTTCGCCTAATGATGTTTCCCCTATCACTCACAAGAGAAGCAAAAACATGGCTGGACGAACTCAACGAAGGAACTATCAAAACGTGAGATAAACTTCAAACTGCTTTCATTAGCCGATTCTTTCCCCCATCTCTTTTCGACCGACTCCTTGGAGAAATTCAAGCTTTTTCTCAACATGAAAACGAATCTCTAATCGATGCTTGGCTTCGTATGAAGGAAATGCTCCAAAACTGCCATGGTCACAATCTGTCCAAATGCAACATTATAAAAATCTTCTATCATGGTCTCAGCGAGATAACCCAAGAAGTTCTGAATGTCACAGCCGGTGGTATTCTCCTTTATAAAACACCTAATCAAGCTTATCAGCTTCTCGAAAATAAAGTCTTACTCAAGCTCGACTAGGCTAAAAATCAAAAAAACAAATCAACTCTTAAGAAAACCGTTGCTTTCGCCGATGAAGGTAACAGTAATTCTGACATTGACAAAATTATGGCCCGAATGGATGCCATGACCCTGAAAATGGATGCTCAGTACAAAGAACTCCAATTTAAAAAACAAAACCCAATCTTGATGAAGATTACTTACCCATGTCTCACGAAGAAGAGGAAAAATTCATGCAAAGTTTTCGTAAGACTTATTTTTAAAATGATTACCGCGACCGAGACTCGAATCGCGATAATTGGCGTTCAAACGAACAAAGTAGTTACAACCCAGATAACTACTGATCCAATACCGATGATAAATCCTATGACCTTCAAAAACAATTTAACGAATTCATGAAATCTCAGCAATCAACCAATGCTTTTGTCAAAGAAACATTCATGGACCTCAAAACTCAACTCGAGACGGTAGCCAAAAATCATCAAGCTTCAATCCAGAACCTTGAAACTAAGTTTGACAGACTCGGTGACAAATAATCTGGTTGACCTTCTGGATCTTTTCCAAGTAACACTCAACCAAACCCAAAAGGGCACAACTCCAAAGCCTATCAACCACCGCAATATTTGAATGAGCATGTGAATGTCGTGTTCACAAGAAGTGGTAAATCCTATAACCCACCAGTTAACCCAAATGATCAACAAGACAATTCTGAAACCCCTATCAATTTCGATAGTGATGATGAAGATGAAGAACCTACACCACAACCAAAAACTCAAGATTCCAAACCAGTTAAAGAAACTCCGTTACCCAAACCATACAAACAAAAATCCTGTATCCTCAACGTCTAAAGAAAGAGAAAATGGAAGCCTAATACGAAAAATTTCTCGACATGATCCGCGCCGTTCGAATAAATGTACCTCTTATGGACGTCTTAGCCAGAATGCCTAATTATGGCAAGTTTCTCTAGGAACTCATAAGCAACAAACACAAAATCGAACAAATTTCTGCCGCTTTCTTAAGCAATAAAAGTTCAGCGATGATCCAGAATAAAGTTCCACCAAAACTTGGAGACCCCGAAAGTTTCCTTATTCCATGTAAGTTCAAAAAAACTTTCTCCTGCAATGCCTTAGCCGATCTTGGTGCTAGCATTAACCTTATGTCGTATTCCTTATATGCCAAACTATCTCTTGAAACTCTTAAACCCACCAAAATTAGTGTGAGATTAGCCGACAGATTATTCTAATATCCTGTTAGAATAGCTAAAAATATGCTCGTTGAGGTTGGTAAATTTACCTTTCTTGCCGATTTTGTTATCTTCGAAATGGAAGAAGATAGCAAAGTTCCCCTCATCTTGGGACGACCATTTCTTTACACTGATGATGCAGTTCTTTGAGTAAAATAGAAACAACTCAATCTTGGAGTTGGAACTGAACGAATGATCTTCAATATCGATTCTGCGATGAAACACTCCTATTCGAACGATGATACATGTTTCAGTATCGATGTCATCGATGAAATTTTAGAAGAAGATTTTGATGCTCTTCTAGACGAAGGTAGTAAAATCCTCCATTCCATCGATGGAACCCTTCTCGAAGAAGAAGTCTTTACTGAATTCGATGAATTCATGGCAATAACTGCCGATGAAAACTCTGACTCTGAATCTGATACCGAAGAACCACCATTCGAGAAAATCACCATCAATACAGATTATAAAATCAAAACATCCCTTGAAGAACCTCATACGAATCTTGAACTTAAACCCCTTCCTGATAATATGGAGTATGTATTCCTGGAAGAACCCTATTTTCTTCTTGTTATCATATCATCTCAGCTTTCCAATGAAAAGAAAAACAAACTTGTACCCGTCCTTAAAAGGCACAAGGAATCTTTTGCCTGGAAAACTCCTGGTATTTTCCCATCATTCTGTAAGCACAAGATATAACTTCTGGATGGCAAGAAACCTGTTATCCAAAAACAAAGAAGGTTGAATCCAAATATGCAAGAAGTTGTTAAGAAAGAAATTGTAAAACTCTTAGGTACCGGTAAATCCAATTGCCGATAGTCCTTGGGTTAGTCCTATTCACTGTGTACCCAAGAAAGGTGGTATTATAGTAGTCACCAACGAAAATGATGAACTTGCCCCCAACAAGAACCGTTACGGGTTGGCGAGTATGCATCGATTATCGTAAATTCAATGAAGCAACCGCAAAAGATCATTTCCTTTTTTCATTTATGGATCAAATGTTAGAAAGACTCAGAGAATAAATATTTCTGTTTCCTCGATGGTTTTTCTGGCTATTTTCAAATTCCTATCGATCCTAATGATCAAGAGAAAACAACATTCACGTGTCCTTTCGGAACATACGCTTATAGGCGAATGCCTTTCAGACTATGTAATGCTCCTGCCACATTCCAAAGGTACATGCTGGCAATCTTTCATGATATTATCGAAGAATCAGTCGAAGTATTTATGGATGATTTCTCCGTCTTCGGAAACACTTTTGACAAATGTCTAAACAACCTCGATAAAATGCTCCGCGTTGTAAAGATGCCCATCTTGTCCCAAATTAGGAAAAATGTCACTTCATGGTTAAAGAAGGAATTGTCCTTGGACACAAAGTGTCCAATGCAAGACTTGAAGTCGGCAAAGCAAAGATCGACGTAATCTCAAAACTTCCACCCCCTACTAATATTAAAGATTTAAAGATATTAGAAGCTTTCTTGGACATGCCGGTTTTTACCGACGTTTCATTAAATTTCTCAAAAATTGCCCGACCTCTAACTAAGCTGCTTGAAAAGGATACTCCATTTGAACTCGATGAGAAATGTCAATAAGCATTCGATTTATTGAAGGAGAAACTCACATGTGCTCCTATGATCGTAAGCCCAAACTGGAATCTTTCGTTTGAACTTATGTGTGATGCAAGTGATTTCATAGTTGGAGCAGTCTTAGGTCAAAAAGATGGTAAAATTTTTCACCCAATCTATTTCGCAAGTAAAACCCTTAACCCAGCTCAACAAAAATACACCGTAACTGAAATGGAGCTTATGGATGTAGTTTTTGCATTCGACAAATTCAGATCCTATCTTATTATATCAAAAACCATTGTTCACACCAATCATTCAGCTCTTAAGCACTTATTCAATAAACAAGATGCTAAACCACGCCTTATTCGATGGATTCTACTTCTGCAAGAATTTGACATAGAAATCAAAGACATAACAGGTACAGAAAATGTTGCAGCCGACCACTTGTCCCGAATCAAAAATGAAGAAATAAGCGATGACAGTGAAGTCGATAAATTTCTTGGAGAAACTCTTATGGAAATTAATACCAAAACAAAACATTGGTTCACAGACGTTGCAAACTACTTGGTCGGTGGTATTATACCAAAAGGAATGACGTATCAACAAAAGAATAATTTTTTCTCTGACCTCAAACACTACTTCTGGGAAGAACCTTACTTTTTCAAAGTATGTTCTAACGGAATAATCAGACGTTGTGTACCCGGACCAGAAACCCGAACAATTGAAGATCAATGTCACCACAGACCAACCAGTGAATATTATGGACCAAACGTAACTGCTAAGAAGGTCCTAGATTCAGGATTTTACTGGCCAACAATCATAAAAGAAGCTCATACTCTAGTTCGCCTATGCAAAGCATGTCAAAAAATAGGAAATATATGAAAACGTGATGAGATGCCCTTAAACAACATTCAAGTCTGTGAAATTTTCGACATATGGGGTATCGACTTTATGGGACCATTCCTGAATCATATAAGTTTGAATATATTCTTGTCGTTGTTGATTACGTATCTAAATGGGCCAAAGCTCAAGCTTTACCAACTAATGATGCCCGAGTAGTTGTCACCTTCCTTAAGAAACTATTCTGCCATTTCAGAATGCCCAAAGCTCTAATCAGCGATCGAGGTACTCACTTCTGCAACAAAATAATGGAAAGGACCATGAAAAGATATAGAGTTAACCATCGTTTCTCTACACCATATCACCCTCAAACTAGTGGTCAAGTTGAAAACACGAACAAGCTCTTAAAAGAATTCTTAAAAAACGTTTAAAGACAATCCTGCTATTTGGTCAAGAAAACTTGATGACGCTCTGTGGGCTTTTCGCACTGCCTACAAAACACCTACCAGTACCACACCCTACAAACTCATATATATTGAAAAAACTGACACTTACCATTTGAAATTGAACACCGTGCATACTGGGCTCTGAAGAACTGCAACCAAGATCTCATTGTCGCTGGTAAGAAAAGAATGTTCTAGTTACACGAGTTAGATGAACTTAAACATCAAGCCTATGAAAACTCACATCTATACAAGGAAAGAACCAAAGTCTGGCACGACAGAAAGTTAAGAATGCGAAAAGAATTCAAACAAGGAAACAAAGTTCTGTTATTTCACTCAAAATACAAATTTAAACAACCAAAACTCAGATCTCGATGGCTAGGTCCTTATGTAGTGAAACATCAATATCCATCCGGATATGTTGAACTCTATGGAAAAGAGGGAAGGACATTCATATTCAATGGCCATCGACTTAAATTATATCATGAAGAAGATATTGACCCAAGGGAAGCAGTAACTCCCTTCTTCCCCAAAGTATGACTCCCGAAGTACGAGTCTAGCTAACGACTCGCTTAAAAATTAAGGGCTTCTCGGGAGGCAACCCGTGCTTCACTTAAGTGTGGAGGGGTCCCTCCTCCATTCTTTTACTAATATCCTTTATTTATTTTCTAAAAAAAATTACGTGCCATAGTAGTTCAAAGGAATAAAGGCTTATGTTTTGGCACATGAAGATTGTATTCGCTCCAATATCAAGTTCCGCCCTTCGTTCAAGTTTATGTGTTAAGTACAAGCCAATGGTAGCTGTCTAGATTATGTCTGTGCGAACTGAGTGTTCTTCACAAAAATATAACCCTGTCTGAGTGGCCTGAGTGAAATAAAAAATCAAACACTATCCCTATATGAGGTGCTATGTTATATGTCTATGCCTGGAAAGTTACCTAATATGCAAACTCTTATAAAATCCAAATTTTCTCCACGTCACGATAAATGATTTTATTTTCTTGCTTTGATTGCTTGAGGGAAAGCAATAAGCTAAGTGTGGAGGGATTTGATAACCCCCGAATTATACATGTTTTCTATGACGTTATTTGTATATATTTTATCATTTCTCGTAAACTTTCGATACTTAATAGCTTAAATTGCTTGCAGGTTTACTTGAAGACATCCCGAGGTTAAATACATCAAAATCAAATACTTACACGTTTAAGAACTCATCATTCAATAAAATATCAACAATCAAGCTCAAAGTGCCAAATGTGCGCCGCACTTACCATTTGTGCGCCGCACTTACCTTCAAGTCAAAGACAGTCAAATACGCATTAACTCAACAAGTACGCCGTACAATTTTCTTTGTGCGCCGCACTTCCCACCTGATATGAAGAATTTATGAAGACTTTAATGCTACTGCATTTACACCCTAAGTACGCCGCACAATTTCTCTTGTGCGTCGCACTTACTCAATAAACATTTAATATGTATGCATTTAATCACCAAGTACGCCGCACAATCTTTTGTGTGCGCCGCACTTTCTCCCGAATTTCAGCCTATAAACAGAGCCTCAAAATCTCTCATTTTCATATCAACATATCATAGAATATCATCAACACACAAAAACATAAACCATCTCTCCCTTTCTCCAAGCATAAACACCATATCTTTTGGAGATTCAAGATCAAAGAACCAAGAACGAGGAAGAATCATATTAGTATAAGCAATATAATGAAGTTTGTTATTAAATCAAGTTATGTTATGAACCCCTTAGCCATGAGAGGCTAAATCTTTCATGACTACTCGGTAATGTTATGATAATGAATAAGCGTTTGGTATGATCATGATCTCTTTAATCTCAAGCTTATGTTGCAATCCTATTATATCTTATCTTGCCCATCTTTGCTTATCAACTTAGATTATATAATCATATCGGTAAAGGTCAAAGACCCGTTATGATCTATGTGGTTTTAAAGATTTGTCTATGGTCTTTGTTGTTTGTGCCGAGAAATACACTTTCGTAAATTGATAAACAAATAAGCTTTGATATACTAGTAACTAGATTATTTGAGTGACACATTTGGTCTAGTTAACTAAATATAAGTCTTGAGTTAATTAAGTTAGTTTGTGAAAACATTTTCTGACGAGAAAATCCTTTTTATAAACTAAGGTTCCATATTCGAGGTCTAATCATTACCAATACTTATAAACTATTTTCAACTATCAGAGTAGTCATCTTTATTATCACTGGTACAACAAAAGTTACTTTCAAAATTATTAAAGTCTATTTTCTTTCTAATTATTGGAACACTACTCAAATCCATGTGGACGACCTGGTCTTACCTAAAAAGATTATACTACATACGTGGGTTATACTTTTACCCGTGTGTTTCCCTATAATAAAATTGGTACTTTCAGTCATTATAAATATAAATCTTTTGAAACACATCATGCCCCGTTTCATACTTTAAAATTGAAAACTTGTAGTTTATGATGCATTATAATTTAAAAGTAAGAAGATATCCAAACAATGTTGTGCAGTACTATTCATTATGGAGATACGTTTGTAAATTAATTCACAAACAACAACAACGTAAATAGGTTCAATTTGGTTTGTAACTATTAAAATAATAAACGTGTATGTATCGTCTTTCCACCTTTGGTAGTCTTGAAGAGCAAAACTATGTCGTGAACGTATATTGAGCAAAGTTTTTTTGACGTTCACAACATACTTTTGCTCTTCAAGACTACCAAAGGTGTAAAGACGATACATACACGTTTATTATTTTAATAGTTACAAACCAAATTAAACCTATTTATGTTGTTGTTTGTGAATTAATTTACAAAAGAATCTCCATAATGAATAGTACTACATGACATTGTTTGAATATGTTCTTACTTTTAAATTATAATGCATCATAAACCACAAGTTTTCATTTTTAAAGTATAAAACGGGGCAGGGTTTCCTAATGGGTCAAATAATATAGCTGTTGTAAAGTTTGAAATGGCGCGAGGCGGGTTTACCCAAAGCACTTATTGCACTATTTTAATTACAATATGTATTAACAATATAAACTTTTACTGATAAACTGTGGCAACTTTTAGCCTATGTGACCGGTGTCTTTCACTTTTATGTTACTATTAGAGTTTTACCACTGATGGGCTCACCACTTAAGTCTCATTCATTTCAATTTTCAATATGCAATCACAGTTATCCTTAAAATTTTACAATTCATCCAAATGGTTTGACATGGTTAGATTCTAAATTGTCTAGAAGCCAAGGGATCCTCATGTGACAAAATCAAATGTCATAAGAATAAGCATGTTTAGCTTTGAAAGAGATGATCATGGAGGTCATGGCAATGGAGAATTAAGAGGACGAGGAAGGGGAAAGGAAAGAGGTAGAGGAAGAGGGAAGGGATGTGGCCGAGGTGGTTAATACTTGTCCTTAATGTGAAGTTCTACACTATTAGGTAAAGAATGAAAGTAAATTGGTAATAAATAGAGAACATTCTTCCTTTGGTTTTCTCGGTTACCAATATCTTAGAAGAAGATGTGCTCGCATATACAGTGTCATATAGAAAAACTTAATACATGAAACAAGGTTGATTATTATATTCGGTCCACCTTAAGCAATGCCTTTGCAATGGTAATCCATATTTTATATTTCATATTGTTAGCTTGATCGAATCTACTTTTGTAATATGCACATGACAGGTTTAATGGGTCCAAGTAATCCATACTTTTGTAATAACGGGTCTTGGTCAAACTAGGTCGAGGTCGATCAGGATGGGTTGTCCAATGTGTGGGACAGATGTTGGAAAACGACCTAATTAATGAATCTATGGCACTACAAGAAAAAGGTGAAAGACAAATCTTATTAGCAAAAGGAACGATTGAATTGGTCTAAACGAGAGAAGGTAATGTTTAGCGCGTTGTTGAAAAAATGGAACCTGATTTTAGATGGTGTTGTAGGTCTTGCCAATTCATGCCTGCTATGGAAACGTGTTGAGGCAATTTTTTGGTAGCTAACTCCTTGATCTCCAATGAGGCCATTGTTGTTCTTCAAAGGGCATATAAAACATGAGTTAAAAGAGGTCGAAGAGTTCAAGCACAAATCATTAATGGAACACACTTTGGAAAGAAGGTTCATACCAAGGTTGATAATTCTTCGTCTGATAAGCGTCTACCACTAAAGATTATAAGGAAACAATATCCTTTGTCACTTTCGTTTGCTATGACAATTAACAAGAGCCACGGCCAATCACTTTCAAAAGTTCTGCCATGTTATGTTTTCACACATGGATAATTATATGTGGCTATTTCAAGAGTCAAAAGCAAACGAGGTTTGAAGGTTGTCGTTTGTGATGACGAAGGTAATGTTTCGAAAGCCACTACAAATGTCGTCTACAATGAAGTGTTTCACGGTCTATGATCAAATTTCAAGTGGCACGTACAATACATATGACATGTTCTATACAATATTTGCTAATCATATATATATATTACTAATCATAACCTACTTTAGCTTGCATTCTTTTTTTTGGCATGAATTGTTAGGTTTTCAAAGAAGAAACATTTGGATATTACTCAATGTGTCTCACTATACTCTTCAAGACCATCAAGTTTGAAGACGACAATGCATGAACGTTTCTTATTTTAATTGCTACAAAACTCAATTGTTTGTCGAATGCTTGAGTTATTACTTATTCATCCTTTCAAATATTAATGAAATATTGTTACGTTCTTGGCTTTTTTTCGTTATCCACACACGTTATTCCTTATAAAAATCTTTAAACTACACCCGGGGTTACACGGGTCTTTAAGCTAGTATTTAATAGATTGCATCGGCTTATTAATATATGTATTTACGTCTAGCCATTACTCATCTTTTAAGATTTTAAGATTTTAAGTTTTAAAGAGTGTGTGTAAAATCTTTATAAGTAGTATAGATATGTGTTTAATAGCCACTTATTAGCAAAATTTATTTTAAAAACTCATATTTTTACAATCTTAAATAGATGTATGATTTATGATTTATCAAGTGAATTATCCTTTCTCGAAAAAGCTAATAGTTAAATGTGAGTCTTTCATCGAATAAACTATCTTATTCACTTATTGTATCAGTATATTCAAGAAATTGTTGAACGTAGTTTTAAGGGATATGTTTAAAGTATTCAGCACACATGAACTGTTTGTACTTTCAGTGACAATTGCTCATTCTTAAATTTAATTTATATCTAATGGAACCACGAGTGCAATAGGCAGTGATTTCGAAAACAATTAACAATTTCATAACAAGAAAATGGTGTTTATCAAATAAAACCAATACAACGGGAGACTTTAGAAATTACTTTTACACATTTAGTTCAATCCCCTGAGATCCATATACACCAACAATTAATTAAACATGTGCAGTAATGTAAATACATACCTTATTACTAGGGCTGTAAACGAACCGGACGGACACGGACGGAGGTGTGTTCGTGTCCGTCCATTTAATTTTAGCCGGTTAGGATAGCGTTTGACTTATACTTAAAAAGTGATATCCACACATATAAAACTTGTTTGTATCTCAAGTCCTAAGAGACATTATCAAACCATATTTTCAATATCTTACTCATAGACATTGGATCCAAAAGTAAAATGTCAAAAGTTGGGGTATCCAATATGCATCCCTTGTGAATACACATGAGTTTGGTGGGAACAATCCATATATTCAAATAATACAACCAAGACTCACATTTGTCTTATGTAACAATATTTCCATATTTGTTAACCAACAATGGATATATTTAAAATGATAAATTATTCATGGATTAAACATGCAAATATAGAATAACAGTTATTATATGAGTGAAAAATAAATACCAAGTATCTTTATTCATTATAAATTAAAACTGTCTTACAATTTCAAATTATCCAAATACTAATAAAACACAGATTTACATGAGACTACTAGTTGGTATCATACCAATTTTCCTAGTCAATTCAGAATGCTTAAAAAATGCTAAAGCCTTTGTAAAAGGGTCAGCTAGATTGTCATCAGTTTCAACCTTTTCTATCCTCACATCACCCATCTCAATGGTTTCTCGAAGATAGTGAACATGGGTCTATATGAGTCGGGTCTAGATGTGTTTTGGTAACTTAAAAAAAGAAAGTTTTTTTAGTAAAAGCCAAGGGTCTATACTAACCGAACTTATTCATTATCCGTTTTTGTATGTTTTCATACATTGTTGTCTGTTTTTGTAATTTTTTTTCTTCGTTTTCGTATGTTTTTTATGTTTTCGTACGTTTTTGTCCGTTTTCGTCCGATTTCGTACGTTTTCGTATGTTTTTATTCGGTTTTGTACGTTTACGTACGCTTTCGTACATTTTCGAATGTTTTTGTTCGTTTTCGTAAGTTTCCTTGCATTTTTATACAATTTCATTCATTTTTGTACATTTTTGTAGGTTTTTATATGTTGTTTTGCTTTTTGTATGTTTTCATTCGTTTGTGTATGTTTTCTTCCATTTTCATATGTTTTCTTCCGTTTTATTACATTTATGTCCGTTTTAGTACGTTTTCATCCGTTTTTATATGTTTTTACGTCTTTGTACATTTTGGAACGTTTTCATACTTTTGTTTATGTTTCTATATGTTTGGGTACGTTTTTATGTCTTTTTTACGTTTTTGTACGTTTTCACTCTTTTACGTTTGTGTATGTTTTCATACGTTTTATATATGTCTTGTATGTTTTTATATTTTTGTATGGATGAAAACGTATAGAAACGAATAATAGCATCCAAAAACGTTATAAAATAGCATAAAATTGTATAAAAACGTAAAAGAATGTATGAAAGCATACAAAAACTGACGAACACATACTAAACAGAAGAAAACATAGAAAAACGGATGAAAACATTCAAAAACAAAAGAAAACGTACAAAAACGGACAAAAACGTACAGTAACATACAAAACGAAGAAAACTAGGGAAAACGTACAAAACGAAGAAAAACGTATGAAAACATATAAAAGCGTATAAAAACGGATGAAAATGTATGAAAACGCAAATACGTGTGAAAACGTACAAAAGTGTATAACCCCCCCCCCCCCTCATAAAAAAAAAACTTTTGACCTGCTAGCTAGGAGACCTATAATATAATATTGATAAGGAGGTCCAACTAAAATCTTAAGGGAGACGTCGTCTAAAGCTCATTATGGAGACCCATCTATCTAAAATATTAAGGGTAGACATGCTAGACCTTACTAGACACATCTATAATATTAAGGGAGACCCAACTACACCCACCCCCTAAACTAGACTCAGATTTACTAGTGGGTCTCAAATTGCCACCTCTGGTTATAGGGCTCATGTTATGGAAAAAATGCTCCCACCTCAGCATTATTTTCTATAATATTCGAACTTATAATTCAGCACAAAACACTCTTCTTTCAAAAGTTAGCTTTGTAAGACACACATGGCTCACATATAACCCAATAAAATACAAATAAATAAATAAAAAAGAAATTACGGATGGCGTGGCTCACATACTCACGCCACAAAAACTGCACATCCTTATATCGAGATTGTATGTTGTTTGTCGTCGTTGCTTTGAAAAGAAAACCCGAGTCAACCTTATTCTTCTCTCAAAGGGGATTTACTTTTCCCATGTTCTCAACGTGGGCATCTAGCGTTAAAAAATTAGTGTGTCCAGATTTTAAGTTATAACTTGATAGCTTTACTCAAACTAGTCGGATACCCACGCGTTGCGATGCCAGGTACTCGTGTAACCAAATAACCCACAATTAAAGCATCACAATCATCTTTATACATTATAGTAGTATATGCGTAATACATCGAAACCAAAAAGGGAGAAAGGAACAATGATGGTGTTTTGGTACACGGTAATAGTGATTACACATCGTATATGGTGATAATGTGATTACAAAAAATGTCAATTTCTTGGTATTGTAAAAACGTCGTGGTTAACTTCACCATCTCAAGCCACCATCTCGTTTTCATTGTACACAATCACTTTCTAATCATCTCTTCATAGTCCTTTTCATACTAAAACTGTTGAAAATTTTGGCTGATAAAGTGATTTTTGACGAACTTTGGACACAATTATCTATATGTATGTTTCATATATATAAGTAATAGTTTGTAAGTTTGCGTTCTCCTTGTAGAGAGCTTCACAATGAACTTTTATGTGTCCCAGAATATAGTATGATGTGAATGAATATCGTGTCTCTAAAGTTAGGCATTTCAGTATTAGAACCCCAATATGAATGGGAATATCGTGTCTCAATGAACTTTTATGTGTCTAAAATGAAGCTAATACATCCGTATTGAACCCTAATGTTTAAAAGATTTGACCTGCAACTGTAAATTGCATATTCTTAGTATATACTCATAACAGTAGTGCTTATGATTTTTTTTTGTATGTTGATATGCACAAGGATACGATAATGGAATAAAGAAGTGCTTCCTTATTTGAAAATATATTTCCTTGTTAACAAAGGAAATTGGAAAATTATCTAGAATAGATGACAAAGTTGTCCCAGATCAGAGACAACGAGATGATAATGATCTCCAAGATGAGAGACAAGATCAACCCAAAGAAGAAGAGGTTGAACCTAGAAGAAGCAAAAGGGCAAGAACCGAGAAATTGTTTGAACCTGATTTTGTTTCTTTTATGGTAGAAAATGAACCTACTTCTTATCGAGAAGCGGTAAGCTGGTAACTTCATCGGAATGGCTCAATGGAAAGAAGTAATTAAAAGTGAAATAGATTCTATTTTACAAAATCATACTTGGGAGCTTGTGGATTTACTTTTGGGTTGTAAACCACTAGGCTATAAATGGATCTTCAAGAAGAAGATGAAAGCCAATGGCACCATTGACAAGTACAAAGTAAGATTGGCAATCAATGGATTTAAACAACAAGAAGGTCTATATTACTTTGATACTTATTCTTCGCGAATAATCCAAACTAAGATGAGACTTGCTATTGCCGCATTAAAAAGTTAGAAAGTTCATCAAATGGATGTTAAAATGACATTTCTAAATTGGGATTTAGAAGAAGTATTATACATGAACCAACCTAAGGGTTTCATGGCTCCTGGACTAGAGAGCAAAGTTTGTAGGCTTGTTAAGTCATTATATGTATTAAGGCAAGCTTCCAAACAATGACATTAAAATTTTAACCATATCATGTAAGAACGTGGATTCAAAATTAATAGATGCGATCGATAGTATATATGTATTCTTATGTTTATACATAGATGGTATATCTATTTATCACTAGAAGTGATAACAGGATAAACAAATCCACTAATGACTTGCTGGAGTCAAGATTTGACATGAACTTCATTAGTTGTTGTCTTGTTGGATATGGTTCTTGGAATGTGAACCAATATGGATTTGTTTTGAAGTCAAAAAAATTATAAGGATAATATTCTTGAGTGGTTCAATGTGAGGGATTCCAGCCTAGCTAGATCTCAATGACATCTTTTTGATTCTATTTAAAATAGAGGTAAAGGTGTTGCCCATTTTGAATACTCAAAGATATTGGGCGTCTTATGTATGTAATGACGTGTGTGTGACCTGAATTTATAACCAGGTCAAGTATACTAGTAATTCAAGTGATGATCATTTTAATAATATTACACGAGTACTATGATACTTATGAAATTGCATTATGGAAGATATCCGGCTGCTATCAAATGATAGAGTAATGCAAATTTAGATTCTTACTTAAAAAAATCTAGATCCACTAGATCAGATGTACTTACGCTAAGTGTGAAGCTATGTCTTAGAAATCTTGAAAGTATTTCAAAAAGACGTTTATAGCTAAATCTATGATTAAATATATAACAACCCGCAAATTTTTCATCAACGAATAATCCATCTATAAGTTTAGATGCCAATTACATCCATCTATATATATGCACCAACCTTTTAGGAAATTTTACGCTTTTTACATACATACCTACCACTATCTCTATGATGTAACGCAACTTGCATAACTAAAGTTAACGAGCTCACGCAACCTATCTTCATATATGTCAAGAAAACATCATAACATGTCAAGTCAATATCTTAATATTATTTTTACAAAGTACATTACTCATATAATGTACCATTTGCAACGTTATATCCAGACAGGCCTTAAACCGTTATCGTATACCTCTAAAATCCTAATTCCATGTAAAGTTAACATCTAAAGTGAATGTACAAGCTACTAAAGAATATGTACAAGTAATATAACATCTCAATTGAAATATAAACTCCCTCCAAGTCAAGGTACACGTCCTTAAAAGCACAATGTACAAGTCATTAAGCATGACATCCAAAATTGCCATTTTACCCCCGTTTTCCTAACGAATCTTGTACAAACTATTAAGTACAATGTACAAACAAGCAATGCTCAAATTTTAAACAACATTTCCCTCCATTTCAATCACTTAGACTCATTTTTAAACTCAAAACCCTAATTCAAACCAAGAAACCCTAAAATCAAGCTAGTTTCTAAACCATGACCCATTTCTTCGTTTTTACCCATTATTAACCTAAACCATTAATCAAATTAAGTTATAAACACTTAATTACAACATTAAATTTCATAATCTATCCTCATTACTCCATTGTACATGAAATTTGAACCAAAAACCCTAACCCGAGCAAGTTTGAACTCTATACTTATTTTCCCTCCTTTTTACCTATTTTGAAAACCAACCAAGCACCCACACACCTCCATGACTCACCTACTTCAGCCCCTAGCTGCTTACAAGCACCTCACTTCATTCCTTGGTCACCAAGGATGCCTTATTGTTAACAATAAGATTTCACTAACAAAAGACGATCCGGAGGTCGGGGAGGATAGAAATGAAAGTAAGTCATTTTATTAGAGAGAGAAAGTAAAGAGTGTGTGTGTTTTCTAGAGAGAGAAACAACACACACTTATGAGATAAATGTTTATCCGCTCACCCCTCCATGGAAGTATGGAGGGGTATTTATAGTCCTAGTGATACCTAACTATTGTAACTTATCATTATTAGTCCCTACGTGTCACACTCTAAATGAACTAATGTAATTCCGGATATGTTACCATATTTTAAGGCTAACAATCTTCCCTTAATATGTGGACATATGGAATTACTTACAATGTTCCTATCAGGTATAAATACAACACAAATAAAGTCTTCCATAGCGCTTCCAAAGCTAAAGATGTCTTCTGAGTTCTCCTTGTCTTGAAACTTGTACTCCAGCTTGGATCTTTAGTATATTTACTTGTACAGGAACCATTGTAGTATGCATGAACTAGATTAACTTCCCCCTAATTCCCCTAATTCATGCAGCATGTCTTGAAAATATTTCTTCATAGACTCCTTTTTGGCGAAGTTTCTGAATCAGCTTCCCCCCAAACCAACATCCCTATCTTAAGCAGATTCTGAAACTTTGTTATAGCTTGAACAATCTTTTACTTGTCATTGACGTACATAACGGAATTTTGTAGAAGTCAAACCACACCAATGACCACTGCTTCTTGTCATTAGGGTTTGGTGAATATTCGTTCAGGGGTACATGCGAGAAATCATCAACAATTCTTCTCACCTATGCAGAATACTTCATAAACCATACTAAGTAAAGTAGTCTACACAACTTACCATGAAGTAGACATGGAACATACAAAGTCAACTAAGACCCCCCCCCCCCCCCCCTCCCAATGTACACATTTTCCCCCATGATGGTTGCGAACTCTCAGAAGCATCATTGTCGTGTACGCCTATATACTCAAGAAGTTCTTGTCTTAAGCACAAATCTTGAAATCCAAACAAAGCATTACCTTCTTGTCTTCAGAAACCATAGAGGAGATGAAGCAAGAATCAAGAAAACTTGGTATAATCAAGGTCTTGTATATGAATGTCGTTGAAGAACTTTGAAAATTATACTTAGATTGTGAAGTACCATTGTCTTAGAATCCCGTGAGAATTACTGATTACATCTCAACCTTTAAACTCTCTGGCTAACTTACCAACCTCGTATTCTGTCGACTATTGCTGTGATCACTTGGTGAAGTAAACCCGATATACCAAACTTGAAAATGAAGTAAAATCCCTTAAATTTGTTACTTAAGCTTACACTGTTGTTGATTGAAGAACGGTGCAAGATTAAATCTATAAGTACTCTATACCCAACCAGAAAAGTATAAGAAGTACAACACTTCTTGAAATTATCCACATCGTCTTCCTGCGTGTGACACTGAGTACTACATATTAACTCCTTTAAGTGATATTAAACCAGGTCTGCAACCCCACCCATGACTTCTGTAACTAGATTATTTCAAGTCTTGATCATAAGCTGTATACGTTCAAGCAAGTCATCAATCGATAGATTAGGTTTAAAGAAAAGGGGTAGCAAATAAAAGGAAGTCTCGATGATGAAATAAGTAGACGCCTTTGTGAAACTCAACTTCAATCTCAAATAAGGGATACCAAATCAACTTCGTAATCACTTGAAATCGTAGTCCGAATCTTTAGCCGTTTGTCATTTTAGTGAATCTTTTCAGGATCGTTTTAGCATTATGTGTTGTGTTTGCTTTGGTGTTTATGTTTTGATTGTCTTGATGATCATATTCCCAAATTCAGTCACATGCCTAAAGTCGGTCACATGCCCACCTGATGCACGGATCGACACATTTCGCTTGGTTTAAGGAAATTACACATTTCGCTTAGGTATTCAAAACATAAAATTTCCTTAAATAGTGTCATGTTTTGCTTGGCACATTTCAACATATTTCGCTTGAGAAACAGACCTGCATATTTCGCTACAATACCCACGTTTCAATATACCAGACAAAACAAAAACACCGTCCAAAGTAGAACATGCCAAATTCGGTATCCACACTAACGTGTAATCGATCACCTATAACTATAGGCTTTGAACCACGATTAAGTACGAGTATCTAATACCTTTTCATAAAAACTCAAAGTTTTCATCTTCTCATTTTCTTCCCTTGGCCGACGGTCGAACAACACAGAGGAGAGAGAAAGAGCTTTTTAGGGTTTTGATATTTTATGAATAAGTTAAATAAAACCCACCCTATATTTATATTTATTACCACCATGTGAGATTAGTGTGAGAAAATTAACAGGAGACGCATCCATGCTACATAAATACATCTTAAATATGCGGTTCTAGATTATTCTCACTCTTTTTATTTAATCATACTTTTATTTTTATCATAACTCTAATATAACTTTTGCTAAACATCACGTGTACCTGGAATAATACTTAAAATGTGCACCCTTCATATTCATAATTAGAGCTACTAAAAGGTTGAAATTTGGTCAACTGTAATCGTGCTTGTATTTTGTAAGAATGTAAGTATCACTCTTTAGTCATTTTTAAAATTTATATTTTGAAAATATAAAATTTATGTCTTAAAAAATTTGTGTGGTGATTGTATATTAGCTAATCAAATAAAAAAAGATGAAAAGTATCCCACATTCAAAATGATAAGGAAAAATAGATGAGCACTATAAAACAAAGACCCACTTCATTTTCATAAGGGAACTACATCTTCTCGTGCTTTAAAAAAATAAGTATGAGTATAATGCACTCTCGTGTCTTAAATGCAAACTAGTGTTTATTATAAGTTACATAAACTTTAATTTAAGTTTTAGAACAATTTTCATAGATGTAAATAAGCTTTCGAGTCGAGCTCGAGTTAATAAACGAGCCTATCAAGTTCGATATTTTATACGATCTTATGTTAGGTTATTATAGGATTAAATAAAAGTTAAAAAATTTATACGAGCTTCGAGCTCGAACAATAACAAAATATTCGAGTTCGAGCTTGAGCCAATTTATAAAGGTTTATTCGAGCTTAATTCGAGCTCGAGCCGAATATTAATAAACGAGCATATCTCGTATAACAAACCAAAATTTTCATCAAAACTAAATCAACCTATTTTATTATGATCACATTTGCACGGAGAAATTTTTCGCTTTATTACATTCTATTATATAACATTGTTTGCATAGCAAACTAAACAAGTTCACACAACCTACTTATGCCATCTATATCTATAAACATCCTAATATGTCAAGTCTATATCTTAACATCATTATTACCAAGTAATTATCCATTTAACGTACCATTTACAACGTTATATCAAAACAGGCTTTAAACATTAAACGTTTACCTCTAAACCCTAACTATATGTAATGTATACATATAAAACCAATGTACAAGTATTCAAAGCATGTGTACAAGTAATATAACATCTCATTTGAAATATAAATTCCCTCCAAAATAAAGTACAAGCCTTTTAAGACACAATGTACAAGTCATTAAGCATAACATTCAAAATAGCCGTTTTACCATCGTTTTCATTCTAGTTTCTTTACCACCACTTTTGTACAAGCTACTACACTCAATATACAACATGTAAACCCTAATTACTCTACTCCTAAGCTCTCATACATATTTTAAAAACCTTAAAACCTAAAACGAAACCCTAAACCCTAATTTGACTTTAAACCTAAAATTAAGCCCTAAAACTTAAAACCAAGCCCTAACCACTAATCCTAAACACTAAAATATAATCCTAAAACTAATCCTAAACCTTAATCTACTTTAAACCCTAACCCTAGCTAGAAGAAAAACCTTAAAACCCTAAACGAGCCCTAATCTACCCGATTACCTTTTTCCCTCCAAAATAACCCATTTGAAAACCAACCAAGCAACCACACACCTCCATGACTCACCTACTTCATCTCTAAGCAGCACACAAGCACCTCAAGCTCCCTACTTGGCTACCAAGAGGCCACATGACCTCCTTGGGCACCAAGTTAAGCCGCGGCACCATAAGGACCAAACAACACCTCAAACCTAGTCCTAGCTTTGCTAACTCATTCCATAGCTCTTACACATCACCTTGTAGCTTCCATGAATCATATACTCCAGCTCCAAGCCTTAACCACCAAGTTTTCTTAGCCTCCAAGGTGGTTTGCACCTATATAAAGGGGGTAAACCCCATTCATTCAACTCACACCTTCAATCTTTCTTTCTAATCATAAATGGAGTCCAAGGTCTGATCAAGGAAGTTATAAGAGGTCCCAAGAGCAGAAGTTAAGCAAAGAAACCAAGAAAAGAAGCCCCAGAGTTGTTATTCTAGGCGTACAAAGCTAAAAGTCCCCATTTCGACCCATTTCCAAGCTATAAGCTCAAAATCAGGTTGCGTGTGACGAAGCCGTTACTTTCATTTCATATACGTTTGCTATCAATCAAATTTCCCTATACTGTTAAGGTGAGTTCATAGCCTCGCATTTTAATCTTTCAAATGTTTTCATAAACTCGTGAGGGGGATACATGCTTAAACCATGAATGCAAATATTTTCTGTATGCTATCGTGATTTATTATTGCTTAAGTAACTACTTTTGCCTTTAAGTCCCCAATATCATGAACCGTTAATTACTCTACAGAGTGAGCGCGAATGTTGTGAATAGATCTATTTGGGCTGGACTCCCCGATTGGTGTACCCAGTGATATCGGTAACCAATTGCACATCATTAGAATATAACTATGGGTGTTTTGGCAAAGGCACCCGTTGGGGCTATAACGTATCAAATATATCCCATGGCTTCGGATTCATGAGCTAATGGCAATAATATTATTTTACAAATAACGGGTGTATAACAACGTAACCCACTATTGAATTTCATTCAAATTACTTTACCTAAACCTATGAATTTCACTCAACCTTTGTGTTGACTTTTTAGCATGTTTATCTCAGGTAATTGAGCAACTTACGGCACGGAGTGACACGGACTTGATGATGGCTAAACTGTTATCATTCAAACTTTTGTTACTAGATTTTGGGACCTCCTTTTGTAAAACTCTGATGAATAAATGAATGATAACTAAATTTTCCAAAACGTCTCTTTTGAGTCGTTTTCTATGATTATGACTGTTGTACTATGAAGTAATACCCCAGATTAGCTTCCGCTGCTATATGTAAAAATGGGGGTGTTACATCTCGTATAGGCCAAAACTTGACTCGGCTCGGATCGTTCACACCCCTACACAAGGCCACTAAATACACACCAAGATAAGACCTATTATCAATACTCGAATATGCCTAATCCAACTAACTAACATTCCCAGGTCGCAATGACATGGGAAAGCCTCTCAGGTCGTGTTCACACACGCATAGAAAAATGTCATCTAACTGTCACCTAACGGTTAGGAAAGGACACGTGACAATCAGAATATGGAGCTGACATGTTATGTACAAATTGTATTGACCCAAGAAAGGAATGACAATGTATGCCCATGAGATGATCAAGGTGTGGCATGTCCAAAACCATTGATCAACCACCCATGTTCTCTCTAAAACACTAAAGACGTCCCTATAAATAAAGAGGTATTACTCACAAGAAAATTGTTCATTTTCTTCTTCAATATTACACACACTTATTCAAAAACATGGAATACATACACTCGGTTTGTTTAGATACTTATCTTATCTCGAAGTCCTTACCGTTCTTAACGGAAAACCAAACAACATAACCATCCAATTAACTCATGATTAAATTTTATATACCATAAATAAACAATAGACTTTCTGTATGACCCTTCTTCATTTTCATATTTGCATCACTTTTACCCTTTTTCCTTTTTCTTTAGTATTTTTTTGTCAGTTTGTTGGCAATAAATATACTTTTTATCAAAACGAGATGGTCGGCCCGCGTTCCGCTGCGGGACGTTGGTGGGCGTCATTCTCGTTGTTAATGTTGAGTTAGGTGTCGTTGTTTGCATATTTTAGTTTTACTATGTCTTCCGGTTTGCTTTTATACTATTTTTTTGTTAATTCTGTTTAACTTATACAAAAACTGATTGGGTTGGTTGTATATTGATTTTACCCTTTTACTAAAATCATTTTAGTTGATTGCGTAGTGTTACAATTGTATAAGGAAAGCTAGTGTTTGTAACGGATTTCATATTACTTGAATGAATAACATAGTTGCTAACCTATATTTGGTATGAGTGGAAAACAAAAGTTTGTAAAGTCTATTATGATTTCATTGCACAGTGTGTTGGGTGCAGGTTGTGGTGTTCGAATTCACCTTTTTGTTACTCTAATTGGAAAGCAAAATGTATTAAAAACTTCAAAGTAAAAAATGGCATTGTGTACAATATATCAGAAGTACATAAACTGTATTGTTTCGGTTTAATTAATGTAAAATGTGGATGTGCAGGTTTTGATGCTCCTGCCCACTCGCGTCCTGCACCTCAACCGATGCATCCTATATGAACGATCACCAAGCCGATCCCTGGAAACAATACATCTAGACTAAAGACCGCCAAGCCATCTATCAAAGAAGAGTATCGCACATATCATATTTAACTGAAACAAATAAAGCTTTGTAAAAGTAAAGCTAACAAAAAAAACCCCATTCCAATATACCTAAATGCGTTTGTATCCATTAAAGACCAGATGCAATCCAAAATATCCATTTTAAGGGTATGTCAATATACGGCGATGTCACACCTACAAATTACGGTTTCAAAGAATAGCAACTGTAAAAGATGTGACAGAAAATGCAATGTACCAAAAGGAGTAGGTAAAAATAAGATAAAAATACTTGAGAAAAATAAACAGATCTTAAAAGTTTGTGCCTACCTTCATTCGAAACGCTCCTGTATCATGCATTTTGAGTAGGCGTGCCATGAGTTGGTAAATAATTGTCTGTAACACGGCTTCTTACACGCCGACGTAAAGTTTCAGAACATTTTCTCTTCTGTTCGACAAAATAATAAGAAAATCCATCTGCACAACATAAAAACCGGAAAAAATCAACGTAAAAAAACTCAAGCCTTTATAAACTTTTATCAACTATTACAAACACAACCGACATCTTTATCTTACATATGCGGCATACTTCACTTTTTAAGTACACTCGTTTTATGTTTAGACTGTAAACCGACATTATGGGTTTCCATGCAGAACATATTAAAATGGTCGCTTAAAGTAGAGTAGGTTGTATTTCTTTTTGAATTTTTATCCAAAATTTAGCAAATTAAGTACATAAATGGTGCCTCCAACGTATTAGTAAAATCTTTTTGTCTATCGACGATTGGATTTTCACTATTTACCTTGATCCTAACGACACTTTAGATATGAATTTAGAAATGACTAAAGATTCTAATACCAAGTTAAACCCACCAACATATCAACACAACCTAAGCCTTACCAATTGCACCCCATAAAATATGCAACCCATCAATAGCAGGTTGCGGCATCGATTTATGAATATCTGAAGCTAAAATCGAATCATCTTTTCCAGGCCACTGTCTCTGCAAAAGAATAATGAAGATACACATGATTTAGTAAGGTTGTTTGCATTACAAAAAGATATTTCAAAAACGAGACTATACCATTGTATGTATATGTATAGACTGGTGGTGTAATAGAGCTGAATGTGGGTCCTAAACTGTCATGTGCATGCCTATGTATAATTGAGTAGGTCTTGTGCATACTTGTGTATAATTGAGCATGCCTAGCTTTTCGTCGTTCTTGTGCAGGCCCGTGTATAATTGAGCGTTAGTTTGGGTGAGTTTCTCTGAAAAAGAAACACGTCATTTATTTAAATTAGCAATCTCAAAACACCATTTAAAGAAGTAATTAAATAACATCCATTATAAAGAATAACATAGTCACTTTCACCCAGGTATCAACATGGTCCATGATCACTCATGCTTCTACGTTCATAACAATAAGTAAACAACAATACTCAGGCAGGCTATTTTAGTTTAGTGCTTCCATTTTTATACCGCTACTACATTGATATCACTGGGTTTTGGCAATACATATATTTTCTACTTATTTGCTTCTTTTTAAGCGAAACTCAGTTTGGAGTGCTACAAATAGCACATATAAGCTGCTAAATGAATAAGAACTTCAGAAAAATACAGTTTGGAGTGCTACAAATAGCACGTATAAGCTGCTAAACGAATATGAACTTGAAAAAATAGCATTTCAATTTGCCTAGTATGTATAAAATGCATTAATAATCCAACATTTTTGTTTAATAACCCTTTATCAAATCCATTCATAAAATATGTTCAGCTAAATATAAGCAACTTTCTACCCACGATAATTAGTATGAATGCCATTAAAAAGTAACTTTTGGTATATATACTGTATACACTGGGGTCAAAAAGGCTAGCTAGTTAAGGTTGAATATGAACCAATATGGATCTGATCATAGTATTCTACTTCTCACATGTTATGATTTATTTTATAAAAAATGATTAGTAACATCAATAGTTTGATACCTCTTCCATGGAGGGTGTAGAATCTTTCTTGAAATGTATTGGTTTACCAACAACCATATATATTGGTCGTCGAAAGGGTATAAAAGACCTGCAAAAATTACAAAATATGAAACTGTAAGTGATAATGATAAGGTGGTTTCGAAAGCATAATCGTACAGAGTGTTAATAATAAGATACACTAACTAGAACATGATCCGAAGGTCGAGGAGGATTAAATAAGAACTTAGCCATTATTAGATTAAAAGAGAGAAAAGGAAAAATGTGTATGTATTTTAGAGAGAGAAAGAACACACACACCCCTTGGTGAAATGTTACATAATGAATCCTCACCCCTCCATGGAAGTATGGAGGGAGTATTTATAGGTCTAGATAAGAGAAACTATTCTTACTTAACAATTCTAGTCCATGCGAGTCTTGCCCAATGATAACTAATGTAATTCTGGACAAGTCAACATATTTTAAGGCTAACAATCTTCCCCAATATGTGAACATACGAAATTACTTACAATGCTCCTAACAAGTACAAATACAATTAAATAATATCTTCCAAAGCGCTTCCAAAGCTGAAGATGTCTTCTGAGTTCTCTTGGTCTTAAAACTTGTACTCCAGCTTGGATCTTCATTGTCTTTACTTGTTTTGGAACCATTGTAGTATGCATGAGTGGATTAACTTCCCCCCAATGCAACATGTCTTGAAAAGCTTTCTTTATAGACTCTTTTTGGCGAAGTTTCTGAATCAGCTTCCCCCCAAACCAACTTCCCTATCTTGAGCAGATTCTAAAACTTTAATGTAGCTTCAACCATCTTCTATATGTCATTAACGTGCACAGCGGAATTTTGTAGAAGAAAAACCACACCAAATACTACTGCTACTTGTCACTGGGTCTTGGTGAATATTCATTCAGGGGTACATGCGAGAAATCAGCAACAATTCTTCTCACGTATGCAAAATACTTCATAAACCATACTAAGTAAAGTAGTCCACACTACTTTCCCCTGGAAGTTGACATGGTAACATCAAAGTTAACTAAGTCCCGGATGTACACATTTTCCCCCATGATGGTTGCGAACTCTCGGAAGCATCATTGTCGTGTACGTCCATATACTCGAGAAGTTTTTATCTTAAGCACAAATCTTGAAATCCAAACGAAGCATTGTCCTCTTGACTTCAGAAACCGTAGTAGGAGATGAAGCAAGAATCAAGAAAACTTAGTATAATCAAGGTCTTGTATATGAATGTCGTTGAAGACTTGAGTGTTTTGCTTAGACTGTGAAGTACCATTGTCTTGGAATTTGTCTTGGAATCTTGTGAGAATTGCTGATTACATCTCAACCTTTAAATTCTCTGGCTAACTTTACCAACCTCGAATTCTGTCGGCTATTGTTGTGATCACTTGGTGAAGTAAACCCGATATACCAAACTTGAAAATGAAGTAAAATCCCCCAAATTTGTTACTTAAGCTTGCACTGTTGTTGATTGAAGAACGGTGCAAGATTAAATCTATAAGTACTCTATACCCCACCGGAAAAGTATAAGAAGTACAACACCTCTTGAAATTATCCACATCGTCTTCTGCGTGTGACACTGAGTACTACAACGTAACTCCTTTAAGTGATAGTTATCCAGGTCTTCATCCAACCACCCCTTGACTTCTGGAAACTAGATAATCCAAGTCTTAATCATAATTGTATACGTTCAAGCAAGTCATCAATCGATAGAAAATAGAAGAAAGTCTCGATGATGAAATAAGTAGACGCCTTCGTGAAATCTAACTTCAAGCTCAAATAAGGGATACCAAATCAACTTCGTGAACACTTGTCATCGTAATTTGAATCTCTAGCCGTTTGTCATTTATTGAATCTTTTCAGAATCGTTTTAGTGTTATGTATCATGTTTGTTGTGTTGTTGTTCAAGAATGTCGTTAAACTAGACAAATGTTGTGTTTGAATGTCGTCAACGGATCTACATTTGTCTAATTAAACTTGTCGTGAAAGCATATTTGTACCCGGCTTAATCATCGTATCTGTACTAATCCAATAACACCAACTAACCCATAATCGGCCCAATATGAAATCCAAGTCCATCACCAAAATCAGTTATAAGACCATTTTTGTAGAACTAGCCCATGTCAAAAATTAATAGTTGGCCCAATAAAAAAAACTTATAACCCGGTGCACTCAAAATATTTATAACTGTGACTTAGGGATATAAAGAATAAACAACCCCTAATTTTTTTTCACTTACAACCCTAACCCTAATTATAATCAACGTCCGCCTCCCATTTTTTCTCTGTCTCTCAAAACGAACAAACAAATCTATTCTCATTTCAAACTCAGTCACATACAAAGTTCTCTCCATCATTATTTCTTTAAGTAATCAATCGCACAAACATTATGAGATAACCCATATCTTGCTTTGTGATTATTCCTCTTCAAACCAAGAAATACAATCAATTTGTTTTCTTTTACTTACCACATGAGTACATAAATGCATATCTCCTTTTGTTTGATTAAGCAAGACGAAGCCACATCAACCAAGAATCTTAATATCATTCAGCGTAGACTAACCAATCATGCTCAAGCATGAAGAAACTTACAGTCTTCAAGATCTTATGAAAGAGGTCTCGGGTAAGTGATTTTATATTCATGTGTTTTGAGTAACTTGCACCAAAACAAAGATTGAAAGAAAACAAAATTGTTTTCGTTCTCTCTTTATATTCGGACATTGAAGAGGGGTAAGATTACTCACAGATCTATGATGATGATCTTTTTCGTGATTTTAACCATCTAATGGTTAATTCCATAACACGAAACAAAATCTGAGATCATTTATTATTTCGTGTCGAGTCTTGGTGTGGATTTGGAGGAGACGGTGTTGAGACGAGGGTTGTAGGATTTAGATTGATGGATTTGTGGTGATTGGATTGTGATGATGTAATATTGATGTTGTTGTGGTTGAATCGAGTTTGTTCTTTCAAGCCGTTTGTCATTCTGCTTCTGTACGTTTGTCTTGACATTAAACTCATTTGAGTTTGACCGGGTCAACTCGGTAATTACCGAGTTTGACTCGGTTTGGTTTGTAGTACTATCAAACTGCCACCAAGAAACTTATAAAAAATGAGCTTGAAAATATTCTTTTAAGCACAAAAAAACATATCTGAACCAGTATGAGACACAAGTTATAACAACAGCAATAAATCAATTCTGTGGTTGATTCTTAGGAGAAGAAGAACACTTAATCCACATAAAAGAAACTGTTATGAACAGTACCGAGTATGAACAGTAATCGAGTTTGAATAGTAACCAAGTTTGAATAGTATCGAGTTTGAACAGTGACCGAGTATGAACAGTAATGAACAGTAACTGGACAACAAAAAACATGACACAATACACCCCTGCAGCTCTGATGCCAATTGTAGATTATAAATGACATACAACAACAAGGAATTAAAAACAGATCTGGAGGTATGGTAAAGTGAAATAAATGTGTAGCCATATTATTAGAGAATAAAGGTTAAAGAGATGGGAAGATGTGTGAGAAAACACACACACTTACACTTTTACAAAAGTGAGCTTCACCCCTCCATGGAAGTATGGAGGGGGTATTTATAGTCCTAGTGACACTTAACTATTGTAACTAGTCATTATTAGTCCCTACGTGTCACGCTATAAATGAACTAATGTAATTCCGGATATGTCACCATATTTTAAGGCTAACAATCTTCCCCCAATATGTGGACACATACGGAATTACTTACAATGTTCCTAACAAGTACAAATACAATTAAATAAAGTCTTCCAAAGCGCTTCCAAAGCTGAAGTTGTCTTTTAAGTTCTCCTGGTCTTGAAACTTGTATTCCAGCTTGGATCTTCATTGTCTTTACTTGTTCTGGAACCATTGTAGTATGCATGAGTTGGATTAACTTCCCCCCAATTCATGCAGCATGTCTTAAAAAGCTTTCTTCATAGACTCCTTTTTGGCGAAGTTTCTGAATCAGCTTCCCCCCAAACCAACATCCCTATCTTGAGGTTGATGAGAAGATTTCTTGCTTTTTCCCCGCCACATGCAGAACACAGATGATCTTTACTGTATTTGAATTTCGGAAGACCATCAACCAAATCATGTTTGGTAAGATCATTAATGGTACCGAAGTTTAGATGTGAGAGTCTGTGGTGCCATAACCATGACTTTGTTGAAGTGGCTTTGGACATAAGACAAACAGGTGAAGAAGCAGCCATATCTAAATGGAGATAGTATACAAATTAGATTCACGAGCTCCTATAAGCAAATCATCTCCTTCCAGATTTTACACATATCATGTTTTGGAGCGAAAAGCAACGTCTAAATCACCGTCATAGAATTGTCCTACACTGAAGAAGTTGTGTCCTAGGCCTTTAACATAATATACATGACAAACACTGATATTGCCTTGTACATAATTGCCATAGCCTGTGATTGCTGCAAAATGGTCATTTCCAAAGCGGATTGTGCCCATGAATTTTTCAACGGAATTTTACAGCAGTGTATGATCACTAGTCATATGCTTTGGACAACCACTATCAACAATCCACAGTAACGATTAAACAACCTGCAACACATGAAGACACCACATATGGACGAATGGACGATTTGACTACCTATTTTTTAACGGGAACCGATGTATTAACAGTGTTTCCACTATTAACATTGAGTTATTTTAATAGGTACACCAACCCAAACAATTTGGTTGCAAAATCGTACCACTTTTGCCAAATTCGGACTAGTCGTAATTTTATTTTCATGTATTGGCTAAGTGAACATTCTTGCATTAACTATTTGTAATACTTGAATGCATAGAGAGCTTATTTTGGCACTTAAGGAGTAACTGCCGCAATCTTAGTTTATGAAAACTACTGAGTAGGATGCTAAGGAGGACTTTGAGTGTGTAGTCTTAACAAGAACCTAAGTCTTTGAAAATACGAGTGTGAGTATCTTCATCACATAGATTTGTTGTTCTGGAGGTAGTGATAGAAGGAGCTCTTTAACTTCGAAATGCTCATTCAGTTTATACTGGTAAAGACATTTAATCATGAAACGGGTAAAGCTACATTTTTTTCTAATCGACTTCGGGGCGCCGAGATCACACCATATCATGCTTCGCTCTTTCTAGATCTTCGCTTTAAGATCGTTTTTAACATCAACATCAGTTACAATCTTTTTGTTTGAAACAACATTCTTAGATGCAACATATGTATTTTTATTTGTCCTAGCGGAAACTTCTACTTTCTCTGGTGATTTCTTAGTGTTGGATAAGACACTATTCTTGAAGGATGAGTCTTTATTCAATGGACTTCTAACACTAGGAGCAGCTTTCAGTCATGTAGAAGATAAAACACTCTTAGCTTTGTTTGTATTTGTTTCTTGTTTTTTTGTATTATTGACTTTGTACATTCCCGGTGCTATAACATTTTTGTTTGTTCAACAGCTTTCGGGTTGTTAGGTGAAGTCTGTAAAGTAACTGTTTTTGACAAAACTTGTTTCTCTTTTGTTTTAGGAGCAACATTTTTCTTTTTAAAATCTTGTTTATTTAGCGGTGTGACACAAAGAAGTTTATTAGAAACATTGGTTTTGTCTAACTTAGTATTCACAGACTTACCTTTTTTCAATATTTTTCAGTTTGGTTTTTAACTCAAATATTGTCATCAAAAGATCTTGATTCTCTACATGTACTTCTGCATATGCATAGGTCTTTTGATTAACATGCTTAATCAATTCATTGATTTCCCCTTGAGTTTGAGTTCGTGTCTTTTTGATTGAATTGAAAAAATTTCGATACTCTAATTTGACATTTTCTCGTTCCGTTATCAAAGATTGTACTTTAAATTCTAAAGACACGTTCTCATTCTCAAGGTTTTCCATTTTTGATAACCAAGAGGTTTCATAAACCATTTTCAAAGAAGATTCACATTTTCGTCTTTCTTTTTCATGTTGTATTTGTAATTCGAAATCAAGACTTTGTTTTTGACATCTTTGAACATCGTTTTCAAGAATATTTATTCGTTTTTGCATTCCCTCTTGGATTTTATGGAGTCCCTCTGAATTTTCTCAATTTCATCTTTATCATTATTGTTTACACATTCATGACTCAACAACATACAACATTCAATTTCATGCTTGAGTTTTGCTTCCAAGAGTTGATCATTCAAAAGCTCATTTTGTTTCCATGTTGCACTAAGATCACTTTCTGTTGAGTCAAAAACATATTTCATTTCTTTTATGTCTTCTGAAAATCGTTTTTGAAAGATTTCAAAATTTAAATGTAATTCATGAAGAATTGATTTCACCACTTGTTGGCAAAATTTAGTTAACCGTATTTCTTCTGGAGTTGTATAGAAAATGCTATCATGTTTAGAATTTGTTTGAAGCAATGCAAACAATGTTGTAAATTTGTTTTCCATTTTTTCTAAATACAGTTTCATTAGGTTTGAACTAGGCATTGAAGCCACAGAAGGTTTTGTCTCAGAAGGTGAAGTCGATGTTCTTGCATTTGAAGAATTTTCAGAAGGTATAAAAGTTGAGGAAAAATATTTTTGTTCAGCAGATAATTTTTTTGTGAAACAAAATCCTCGTAAAGAGCATTTAATTTGTTGTAATCAATTGTACGAACATTTTGTTTTTTTCTCAATAGCAATTGGATCCTTTGATTTGTTTTCATTTTTATTTGACTCTTGGTTGCATCATCAAGTATGTCCTACATATCTCTAACATTCACATGAATTTTCATATCATCAAAGCATGAAGCATCATATAGTTTGGATTCTGAGAAATTGCTTTCTTGAGTGTATAAGAATTTTCATACCCTAAACCATGTTTTACATTTGGATCATAGAATGACATTGGTTTCGGTCCAAGCAAGAACATTCCTTGTAACGATCGGCCGATTTTTAACACCACATTTTCATTTTCTTTAGCTTTTGCTTCAAGATCTAGAACTGTGTCATGATATTTATCTTCATTTTCACTCATCTTTCGTTTCAAAATTGTTTGTGTCTTTTGAAGTTCCACAATTTGGCTTTTTAATTCGACAACAGACAATTGTAAATTGTCCCGTTTTCTTTCTAGATCTCGAATAATGTCCCGATCACGAATAAAATGAGTTTGTAAATCCTTTTCTAATCGCCTTGCTTGACTGTCAGCCTCAATAGATTCATTAAAAAAGGTTGCGTTAGTTCTTTTGGTCATCTCAAAAACCCAAACCTTTTCCTTATGCAACTCAAGGTTTTGAGTTAAAACTTTTGTTGTTTTACTTTGTTAGCATGTATTTGTTGTTTCTCAGCTTCCTTATAAGCCTTTATAGCTAATTGCTCTATTTCATATGATGCTTGAACATTGTTATCGTATTCAACACTGCCACTATTAACATCTACATTTGGTTCATTAAATATAATATTGCTATCAATTTGATCATCACCAATTGTGTTGTTAATAGTTTGAGGTTTCTTCGAATACTTTTGTTCTTGGTTATCGTTTGAAAATAATAGATTCACATAACTGGTGGATGGAGTTTGTACCTTACTGACAAATGCAGAATCATAGCTTGCCCCAGCACTAGAATCAAAGTTTGTTGGTTGAATTCTGGCCATCAAGCATATATTTGCACTTAATTCCTTAATTTCTTCCATCCTTGAAGCATCAGCAAAGAGAAAATCATTCTATTCATTGGTAAGAGTTACTCCTGCTTCATCATGTTTTGCTAGTAATATTTGTTCAATGAAGTACTTTGAATCCCGAACTCTTGGCTTTGGACAATTATGAGCATAATGACCTTTCTCACTACAGTTGTAGCATTGAACATTTGTAGTAGTTCCTGAAGACGTGGTTCGAATAGTTCTTTGTATGTTTCCAGCGTCATTATGAACATTGGTACCCTCTATGACTTCCTCTTGAACATATGAACGTCTTGTATTTTTGCCATCATTACCATAATTTCTGCTTTGAATGTTTACTCTATCAGCTTGCATAATTGCCTGATTTTTGGTGTTGAAAGAATTACGAAGACGATTATTTGTTGGATTAGAGAAACGTTGAGTGATTGCTCGAGCGAGTAACATCATTGCAGAAGTAAGTGGATCTTCATAATTGTTTTGAAATGCATCCCCCTGATAATCATCATCGTAATCAACTACTGAAGAAGGATGTGTGACATAGTACGGTGATGGAATTCTGGAAGAAGAACCAGTATGTGCCACCAACGCAAGAGGATCATGAGACTTTTCTAATTTCTTTGCTCTAGATGTGTTAACCAGTTTCTCATATTAGGAAAGATAATCAAACAAATCATCATATGAATCTTTTGTTAATCTCTTTGCAAGACGAACTTGAGTAACATACTTCAGCCATTCAGGTTGTAAACAGTTTAGGAACTATGTGTTAACAGTGACTAGTGGAAATTTAATGCCATTTCATTCTGGATCATTCATTAGCTGAGCAAAACGATTGTAAACTGACACAAGTGATTCTCTTGGTTCAGCAATGAATTGATCAAACTCATTATTGAAGTGTGTTTCCCTGTCAACTTTGTTTTGCACAGTTCCTCGCATTAATCATTCAACTCTTTGTCACATGGCTTGTGTAGTTGTACAAGCATCCACAGAATTATATATGTCATTTGGGATAGAGATTAAAATCAAATTCATCACCTCAATCTCAGCTTCATAGTGTTTCAAATCATCTCTTGTTAAAACATTTTCTGTTTGCATCCTTGGAGTTTGGGAATCAAGAGGAGTGTAATTTTTGAACTCATATGGACCTTCATCAATTGCCTTGTTAAGCCACTTTTTGTTTTCTCTCTTTCGATCAAGGTACCTTCTGAAACGACTTGCCAATGGTATATAACTACCTCTTTCAAGCATTGGAGGTCTAGTCTCATAACCGACATCAGCAAGAGTTTGTTGATGTGTATTTGAAGTCGACATATCTTGTGACTCAAAGATTTGATCTTTGTAGACGAAAAAGAGTTCTATTTGTGATTTAGCAGCTACTTCTCAAATAAACTGCACAGCTTGTCGAATTTAACAAATTCAATAAGACACGTGTCACAAATTTGATGATGAAATTCAGAAATGAGCAACTTGTCGAATATGCACACTCGAATAATATTCGATAACACTTTTGTCGAAAATACCTAAAATTCGAATCTCGGACACAGTGTTTCTCGGACAATACTGTTCTCGGTCAGATGAATTTCGGAACTTTTCTCGAACACTACTAATATCGGACAACTCAGAAACAATTTTTGATACGTTTCTAATTTTCGATATACATACTTTTTGAAAGACTTTCCAATCAAAAATAGACTTATCAATCACGATAAAACCGTAATGATGTCAATTTTGATGAAACTTGATCCGTTTAAAGTGTTTCCGAAAAAGGATATCACAAATTCGATAAAACAGAAAATGTGGTTTTTGCACTTAGAATTCGAAAATGATCACAATTTTGATAAAACTGAAATAAATGATCACCATACGATTCACTAATCCGTATTTTGGTGTCAAAACTTATCCTTTTTCCCGTTTAACACAATTTCGATAAAACTAAAATTGTGTAAAGTGTGTGAAGTGATATCAAAAATGATCTTCCTAACACGTTTTTCGATATAACCGAGAAAACGTGTATCTATTACAACTTTGTGGCTTATTCTGAAAATGAAACTTGTTCCTAATACACAATTTTCGATAAAACCAAAAGCTTGTGTAACTACTAAAACTCGATAAAAGATTCTGAAGATGAGAATAACACCTAATATACAAGTTTCGATAAAAACCGAAAACTCGTATAACTATTACAACTCGATCTAACTAACAACAATATGACTTACGAAAATGATTAAGCTTTGATAATTCTCTTCGTATCAATCAAATACCTTGTCCAATTTGTATACTACACAAGAAAGGATACCGAAAATGCTCAAATCAACCGAAATGATCACGTCTTATCCATAATTGCTGTCTAAAACGAGTGCAATCGTGATATAAGACATCGAAAATGCTCAATAAGCTCAAATAACTACTCGTAAGTATCGAATTCCACCGAATTTGATCTCGTCAAACTTGATACCTCAACAAATCACAAAATATATCACTCTTAATCTCTAATGGCGTATGATACCACTTGTTAGGTCATATTTTATCTTGAATCACACAATGTAGGACGGTTTAGTTTAGAGAGAATTAAGAGAGGAAGGCAAGACTTTCACAATTTTTCAAATTTCATAATGAAAAGAGAAATGGGAGGGAAAGTGAGAGTTACAAGCCTTAACCCCCTAATGTTGATTAGGAGGGATTTATAGGAGAGGGGAGGATTAGCTCCCCTTCCTTTATTTTCCTTAATTTGCAATTTAGTCCTTATTCTTTGGATAATATGCTATTTCTCACTTTAAGCATATTTCTCCTTATTACAAACTACTTTCTACTTATAAAATAAAGTAAAAACATTAATAATAATTAAAACCACCTAAAGTATCATATGGAAACTTTTATGATCCTAACAATCATCCTAGTGGTCTTCCGTTCACATACATCTCCCAACGTCTCGTCTGATCACGATGCTTCAACTGTCACCATCTTCCTACCATATTCGTCGTTGTCAAGTCTAACAAAACCAAGTTTTCCTAACATCTCCTCCGTGATATACCTATCAGGGTAAGCCAAATTTAGCTGCACCTTGGCCATCTACAACGCACAGTGTGGAAAACCTCATGAACGGTTAACCATAAGCCCGATGAGGGGATTTAGAGAATACAACAACCTTGTGCTTATTCAATTCCATAACAATACTCTTGTGCTCCAAAGCCTTAAACATCTCTAACTCCTCTTTACTTTTCTCAATTTTACCCATCCTAGTTTTTGTAGAATCCCCATCATCTTTCATCAAAGTTTCCAAGTTGTTCAAATATTACGAGACCTCAGTCAAAGTATCCATCACTTAGCAAATTTAAACTATAAATCCAACAACAAGCATAAACCAAATCATTAGCGTTAGGGTTAGTAATAAGCGATAAGACATGTAGACTTAATGCAACCATGACAAATAAACACTACGACACTTCCAGAAACAAAACATGATCTATAACGAGTTAAATACGAAAAATGTAAAATCTGGTGATAAAAAAAATCTAGTCGCCCGACTTGGCAATTTAGCGAGCCGGCTAAAAGCAAACCACAAGACCATTAGGTCTTAGCCAATCCAGCTGCGGGTAGATGTAGCGCGGCTGGATCGGTTTCATTAAAAAAATAATTTTGAAAAGGTTTTAATTAGAGTTTATACTAATTATTTTATAAAATGACTCAACATACTTTAAAATGACAAAATGACTTTAAACTAAACGAACACAAGCACACTTGAAAACAATATACGAGAAAACTAAACATGGAACGAACAAAAACACAATCTAACATATATGAAGACAATCATATAATCACAGAGATCACAAGTCATGGCAATAGCATGGCAAACACACACAAGCAACAAAGGATTTGCACAAACAAACCAAACACATACGAAAACTCAAACTACACAATCCTAAATGCAAACAACGATTCAAACAATACAAACATTCATAAATAAGCATAAACAAACAATTGGTAAACAAACAAACATGTAATAAATTCAATAAATCAAAGAAAAAATTATTATTTTTTCGTTTTACAGCAAAAACAGCCGCCCGACTTGGCAATTTAGCCGGCTGGGTGGGTTTTGGGTCAAAAATCAAGTCGAGCCGCCCAACCTTGTGGTCTAGCCGCCTGGCTTTATTCACCTACACTTAAAAACTTATTTTTAGACTTTGAATTTTTTAACAAAAATGTTTTTGCTACTGTTTTATAATGCTTATAACATGAAAAGAACACAAATCCCCGGTAGCAACACCAAAAACTTGATGTGTCGTTTTGCGTGCAAATTTTAAATTTATAATCACGACAACTTATTCTACCAAAAATGCATACAAGCAAGTATACTCGTTCATTCATAGCAAAGGTGGGTAAGTTGAGTTCGTCCCAAGGGATTTGGTGATAAACATTAATAAGTAACGAAACAAGTAAAAAGGGTGTCACAATCCTAATGACTTCATAAACCGGAAAATGCATCAAACAAGATTCATCCATATTAAAAACAATACTTGTGTGAAAATCAATTTCCTTAACATAGAGTGTTCGATCCGTTTGGTTAAACGCAATAATACGATTCACAAATATTTTGTTACGGGTTTCATTCCATGGTGTATTTCATGAAAATCCATATAAACATTAGTTTGTCGGTGAGCTCTTTCGACCTAAGAACACCTTCAATTACTAATTTAATTAAATACATCTCCTAGAAAACATAGTATATCAAGTTTGTTCCCACGAGTCCTTGATGTGCGGTCGTCGTAGGACTTCTACACAAGAAGTTTTACAACTCTCTAGGCAGTGCACCTAATCGTTGTAGTGTACTATAGGCAAGACTCAGGGTTGTTTATCGTTCACTCGAGGAATAGGTTGGGAAGGCTTGATCACGGTCTAACAGAATTCTAAGGGTTGAAGGAAGATTCTTTTTGTATTTTTGAATTTTATGGAAAGCAAGTAAATCATATAACTGGAGAGAGTGGTTTGATTTTAGCTATTAACTAAATATATTCTACGCTAATGGTGATAACAATAAGATAAAGGATTGTGTTTATTTAATCATGTATTACTCCCTAGATTGCTTCTCCTAGTGTTGTTGCCTTGTCACACTCGTGATGATCTAAAGTAAAATTTTTCCTAAGCATGAACAATTACACGAACCACATCTAACTTTAGTATTGCACTTAGAGCAACGCACATGCAAGTTAGTTATGAAGACTATTACAACGGCCGTTAGGAGATTTACCAAGTACATGTGAAATTCATTAAAGTGGCTCTAAGCTCTTGCAAATATACCCATCCCATTCACAACTCATATTCAACCATATTAGGGGGCTAGGTAGTATGAGATTGCTACCTGAGATGGTATCCTTCTAACACAATCATGTTTCCTTAGATATCTAACAGCAATGCAGGACAAAAGGTGGTTTTCTAGACCTAACGTACACCTCCATTCACAAGAAGAACACCACTAAAATCTACATTCTAGGTTTCATACAATCATAAATAAACACATAGAGGTTAGCCAAGCATGTTGAAGATAAGCATTAAGAACAATAGATCAAAATCACACATAGACATATTGAATGATTAAGTAACCTTATTGATTAAAAAACATGAATTAGAAGAGTCAATAGTGTTTTTAGACCCTAAAATCGTCTTTCTATAGCTCTGCCTAAAGAAATTGGGTTGTATACCTCTTTTATTCTAAAGTTACACACTAAAAACCCTAAATTCGGGTTTGTATATATAGGAAAAACGATGCGACGGCGTCGCGTTTTAGTCGTGACGCCGTCATAATAAGAATCTTCTAGATCTGCATTTGAGTCGGTGTGGGCTGACGCCGTCTTGAAATGATGTGACGTCGTCACTTAATGAGTTGTGACGGCGTCGTGTATGGCTTGTGACGCCGTCTCCAGGCTCTGTGAGCACAAATCTTCAAGAGTCTTGGTGTTGGTTCGTAATCTCGTCCGTTTCTTCTCCAAATGAGCCCAAGTCACGTGTAATCCATCCAAATGTCTTCCAAATGAGAAATACCTAAAAAGGAATGATTAAGTACCTATTTTGGGCATAAACACACGGTTTTAGGGGTTAAACGACCCCAAAAAAGTATATAAAATAACACCTCATCAAATACCCCTACACTTAGGATTTGCTTGTCCTCAAGCAAATGGGCTTTTCTATCTAGACAATAACAATATGAGGGGTTATTTTACCTACTCTTTAAAAATATTCTACAACACAACCTTCTAGACCTCGTAATTAAAAGCACAGAAAATACATACTAGCACCTCACATAAGTGTTTGGGATGATCTCTTTCACTCGGGTGTATAATGAATTATAACATATGGGGGAAACGGAAAATCACACTCATTACCTGTCATAGCATATAAATTACCATAGGCTTGGTAAAGGATCAAACCTCCACCGCTAGGTGCAAGTATTATTCATTACTATCTAAGAGGTCTTTTAAAGGGTTGTGGGGTGTAGGTGTAAGATAACATATAATGGAAACGGAAACGGATGGGATACATTTGGGTGGCTTTGGGTGAATTTGGAGTGGAAGGGTTAGCTAATTATTTACACGAATACACGTTGGTTTGGTTGCTAAGCCAAGACTCGGACGAAGATATACAAACTCTACACAACTCTACATCAATCTCTTTCTTTTTCTTTTCTATTTTTTTTGAATAAATATAATACATCACATGGGGTTTATAATACGTACCCCTACACTTGAGCTTTTACATGCTCGATATTTACAATCTAACTAATGACCCGATTTGAGGTGGATCAAAATAACATGGAGATCATTTGACAAACATATAGGGGTATTGACTTAACTTTTCTTCCCCATTCTTCCGCGAAATAAATACTACCATGAATCCCAATCGTCCCAAAACAGTATTTACAAGGATAAGGACTTAGCAACCGTGTACTCAAATAATTAACTTGGGTTAAAACAATAATGTACTAAAAATGAGTACATACAAGGTAGGCTAAGGCTTTTTGGGTGTAACGATTGGTTTAAGGGTGACAATGCTCTTCATTAATAGTCCGGCTTAACCAGAAAATTACAAGAACCGTGAAAAAGGATAGGCTCGGAGGGTTGTACTAGGGTATCCTGCACTAAAGGTGAGTGCATGGCAAGGGTGTGGGATAGTTATATGATCGGTGTGACCATCATAACAATTACAGGTTTAAAACATGGGTTAATCCTAATGCCTCTTATCAAGCAAATCCTAATACTTACTATGCGGTCTTGGAATGCATCACAATAACAAGTTCTAGAATTTAATATGCTACCGGTACACTCATATGATTTTACTAACACCAGACATTCCAGAAAAGGCGACAAGGCAATGCATACATGGCCGTAACGACGAAATAGACATGCACGCCTGCAGCTCAACCTTAACTCGAACCGGGTAAAGATAAAATCATCTTGGGTTACCAACGATGGGTACCTGAATTCCTAAAGATCTAAGGGCGAACCTCACAATTTGGGATGAAATTCTGAGGGTTATTGTGCTAGTCATATAAATTCCTATCCGTGATTCGCTATTAATACTCAGTTTTCGTCGGTATGTGTCATAAAAACATTTAAATTTGGGTAAAAATCACCTCTTATGTTATGTTTCGATATATTACCCATCATTTTAAGGACAAAGCAAATGACAAATGAAAGAATAGTTTCTAAGGCTTATTTTCCCCCCTACACTTAATTTGAACATTGTCCACAATGTTCTCTAGAAATACCCGTTAAAACGAATAAAGGGAAAATAAATCAAAGAAAAGAAACTAGTACTCCCTGGTTTACTCAATAATAGAGAAGAAACATGTGATAACTAGTTAAATCGTCCTCCGAGAGTCATCCAATGAAACTTCCTAAGAACTTCCAAGCTTCTTCTCATCAATTATAACCTGTAATCAAAGACAAAGACAACTATACCAAGCATAAAATGTGCGATTTACCAATATACAATGTGAATTTAGGGTTGGACTCGATAGATAGGATGAGAGAATTGTTGAACTTATTAGGTACTTGTAGGTTTATAGTAGAAGAATACATATATTAAATGTTATGCAAGTTTTATTTTTAAAAATAATTAAAAATTTTAAGTTTTCTTGACCTGGGCGTATGACGCCATCAGGGTTTGTGTGACCCCGTCACAGGTGACGTGGTGACGGCGTCGCGTGTAACGTGACGTCCGCTCCACAGTCTTAAAAAACGTAATTTTTTTGTTTTTGATGAAAAATTTCCTACACTTGATTCCATAAGTTAATTCCTGTATAAATGGCTGCATAAAACCTGAGATTTAACAATTCAATCATATGACTCGAAACTGACGCGAATTAATCTAAACAATTCATTTAACATGTTTGAATTTGGCTCAAAAGCGGATAATTCCCCTGCACTTATTGTTTGTAAAATACCTTTGATTGAAATTAAGACGAGGTTAAAGACAAACAAAGCATGATTACAAGATAATTCAAACATAATAAAACAAACTATGAAGAATAAAACACACATGACACTCCTAATTTGCGGGAAAAGTAAATTGGGTTGCCTCCTAAGAAACGCTTTTCTTTATTAATGAGTCTTGTAGCTAGACTCGAAGTTACACGTCACGTGTCGTAGAAGTGGTCCAAGTCGATGATTTCTCTTAGACTTTCTCTTTCAGAGAACTTCCTAGTAGTGGGGATTGATTGAAGGGTTTTGGTAAATTCCTCTCCATCTGGGTCGATGAGTCTAATTTGGCATGCCATGCCCCATCTTCGTTCTTGGGTGGTTTGTCCCAGTTAATTGGTTTTTTTATTAGGTCATCTGACTCCCACATGTTACACTTAAGGTTAATGGGTATGGATCCAAGAAATTCTACCATTCTCCTAAACACTAAGGCGTCCTTAAAAGAGTTGAGCTCGGCATCTCTAGAAATTTCCCATTCTCCAGGCAAGTGGCAGTCTAAGAAGTATTTCCTAGCGTAGTAATGGGGTTTTGCTCCTATTCCATCCGTGCTAGGTCGGGGTTTATAGGATTCTATTTTTCCAAGTGTGGTCTAATAAGGTGCTTCTTCCTCACCTAAATCTATTCCCTTTACATTGAATACCGACCTAGTGATTCCTTCTCCTACCGCTATTTTAGTCATCCTAAAATCTATAACTGCGTTGGCAGTAGCTAGGAATCCTCTTCCTACAAGTAAAGGGGTCTCGGGGTCCTTTTTCATATCGAGTACGTAGAAATCATTTAATAGTTTTAGTTTTCCTATGTGGACTTCTACATCTTTAACGATCCCGACAGGGTAGGATTTGGTTCTGTCAGCCAATCTAAAGATATGGCCAGTCTCTTCTAATAATCTGATGTTGATCTTTTTGAAGAGGTAAAGTGGGATTATGTTTACGCATGATCCCAGATCAGCTAGCGTGTCAAAAGGTTTTAAGTCCCCTAATCTACAAGGTATGGTGAATAGCTCGGGGTCTCCCATCTTTGTGGGTGTTTCTCCTTGAACAAATGCTGATCCATGTTTGCCTAGTTCTAAACTCTCAACGTATTTATCTAATATAGCTTTATAGATTGGAGCGTGGGCTAGGACTTTGAGAACTGGTAGGTTAAGATGCAAATCCTTAAATTCATCTTCAAGGGTTGGTTCGGGTTCCTCCGGTTGTTGTGGTTCGACAATTGCATCATTGAAATGTGCCTTGATGGCGTTAATCGAGGTGGATGGGTGTGATAAACATTGAGGATCGATAATTAGGTAAGAACGAGCAGACAAAACTGGATGGGTCCCCATTTTTGGGTTCTTAACCGTATCACTAGGCAGTGTGCCCATTATTCGGTCAGTGATGGCCTTCAACACAATGTCGATTTTGTTGGTCATCTCACTTTGTTGTTGTTTGAAATCGGCTTCAAACTTGGACAGTCTAGTGTCTTGAGATGCCATGAATTTGGAAACCAGTACTTCTATGTTTGATTGATTGTTAAATTTTGAGGACGGTTGTTGAAGGGATGGTTCGGGATCGAACCGTTGGGTTGGAGCCGGTTAGGTGGGTTTGAGAAATTATTTTGGGAGTTTTGAGGTTGTCTCCACCTAAGGTTCGGGTGACTTCTCCATGAAGGATTATAGGTGTCACCAAGATTGTTTTGCTCGGGCTTAATGGTATACCACTTACCTCCCGCTTTGTCGGTACGTGAGGATGTGTATTCAACAAAAGCTTGTTTGGGGTTTTCTATGTAATTCTGAGTGTCGTGGGGACCACTGCAGATTTTACATGGGATAGTGATTTTGTTCACTTGGGTAGGTCATGTCAGAGCAAGATGAGCTTCCATCAAGCGTTGGACTTGATTTTCAAGCTTTGGACTTGATTTTTAAGCTTGATTAGACGGTGGTCGGATGTACTCAGGACATCTTAAGGCAATGCGATTGCCTTGACCGGCTTAGCGAAATTCCTTAGGTCGTTCCAACTTTCGTTGTCATAGAGGGCGAGGTCCTCTAATATTGCCCAGGATTCTTCAGGGTTGAGGTCACGAAGCTTACCATCGGTTGATTGGTCAATGGTTCATCTTGTGATGGGATTGACATGGTCATAAAAGATTTGGACTTGAAGCCAAAGATCGATGCCATGATGAGGGACTTTTTGGAGTAAGTCCTTGAAACGAGTCCATGCTTCGGATAAAGATTCTCCATGATGTTGTTGGAACATCAGGATATCGTTGCGAAGTTTTGCGGTCCTTCCCGGCGAAAAGAATTGAGCAAGGAATCGGGTAGTAAGATCCTACCATGTGGAGATGGATCCTGCTGGAAGGCATTCAAGCCAATTGCTAGCTTGATCACATAGGGAAAATTGAAATAAACGCAGGCGCGTTCTTTCCCTATTTTCACTGTCAAGGTCAAGTGAGTCCACAAGTTTAAGAAAGTCCTTGAGGTGTTGATTTGGATCCTCGGACCGAAGTCTATGGAATGAGCATCCGTTTTACACCAACCGGATGGTGTCGGATCGAAGAGGTACCACTTTGTTTGTGGCTTGGTTTGGAGTAATCTCCTAGAGTACAGATAGGATTCTCGTCTCCCATTGTGGTTGACGAGAATGGGTTACGAAACAATTAACACGAAGAAAAGATAGACTACAAGAAAGCTAATGTACAGAAATTAAATCTTACTTGAAAGGATTCAAGCAAGTAGAACTAAGCTAAACTATGATCAAAACCTAACTATTCCCCGGCAGCGGCGCCAAAAACTTGATGTGCGGTTGTCGTAGGACTTCTACACGAGAAGTTTTACAACTCCCTAGGCAGTGCACCTAATCGTTGTAGTGTAGTATAGGCAAGACTCGAGGTTGTTTATCGTTTACTCGAGGAATAGGTTGGGAAGGCTTAATCACGGTCTAACATAATTCTAAGGGTTGAGGGAAGATTCTTTTTGTATTTTTTTTATTTTATGGAAAGCAAGTAAATCATATGTTTGACAGATTGGTTGGTTTTATCTAATAAACTAAATATAATTCTACGCTAATGGTGATAACAATAAGATAAAAGATTTTGTCTATTTAATCATGTATTACTCCCTAGATTGCTTCTCCTAGTGTTGTTGCCTTGTCACCCTTGTGATGATATGTGTAACTATTTCCTAAAGCATGAACGAATTACACGAACCCACCGTCTACTTAGTATGTCGCTAGAGCAACGCACATGCAAGGTAGTATGAAGACTATTACACGGCCCCTAGGAGTTTACTAAGTGCATGTAAAATACATTAAAATTGGATCAACCATATTAGGTGGCAAGGTAGTATGAAGACTATTACCTGATGGTGTCCTTTCTACACAATCACGTTTCCCTAGACATATCAACAGCAATTATAGACAGAAAGCTGGTTTTCTAAGACCTAATGTGCACATCCATCACAAGAAGCAACATCAATAAGATCTACATTCTAGGTTTCATACAATCATAAATAAATACAATAATAAGTTTAGCCAAGCATGTTAAAGATAAAGCAAGAACAATAGATCAAACAACACATAGACATATTAAATGATTAAGTAAACCTTACTTGATTAAAACATGAATTGGAAGAAGTACAATAGGGTTTTTAGGCCCTAAAATCGTCTCCTACAGCTGCTAAACGAACTAGGGTTCGTACCCTCTTTTTATTCTAAAGTTACATACTAAAAACCCTAAATTCGGGTTTGTATATATAGGAAAAATGATGCGACAGCGTCGCATTTTAGTCGTGACGCCGTTATAATAATAATCTTCTAGATCTGCGTTTGAGTCGGTGCGGGCTGACGCCGTCTTGAAATGATGTGACGCCATCACTTAATGAGTTGTGACGGCGTCGTGTATGGCTTGTGACGCCGTCTCAAGGCTCTGTGAGCACAAATCTTCAAGATTATTGGTGTTGGTTGTTGTAATCTAGTACCGTTTCATTATTTCCAAAATGAGCCAAATAGTCATACGGGTAATCATGTCTTAATGTCGGAGCCATTTGAGATATGAGGATTAAGATAAGACTTGAAAATTTGGTATCTTGTTGCCTGTATAGTACCGTTTGTTTGGGCATATGTATGCATTACTTCTTAACCACACAGGTTTTTTTGTGGGTTTTTCGACACCGAAAAATTAATGTATATAAAATCAACATCTCATAACATCTCATCAGTCCTTTCGACCTATACTCATGTTCAAATCGTCACAAGTCTTTTTAACAAATTTAGTTTGATAGATGTCAATTACCAAAACCATAATAATTCGTGCACAAACTTTTTTGAATGAAAACTTAACGGGAAATCCTTTCGACCGTTAAATTCGGTTAGGTTTTATCAACAAATTATCAAGACATGTTTTTATTTAAACAAACTCGCAAGATGATATATGAAATCATCCATATAATTCAACCAACACTCATAGTCAATTCAATATCATTTTACACAAGTATGCACAACTACTTCATAATCATTTTGAACTTCAAACACAAATCGATAACAATATCCATAACATGTAAATAAGAATTCAACTTCATAATCATAACAAAGATGTACCTAGTCTTTTGATTACAAGAGAAACTTAGAATTTGGACCTAGAGCAATCCAATTGCCTCCAATCAACTAATTCCTCAATACCACATCGTATAAGCAACCAACACTTTGTTATTTCGTCCTTGCTCTTCTCCTGAAAATGGCAGAGGTAATAAGCCTTTTGGGTTAAGTAATTTTGTGGTTTAACATTTGTCAAGGATTAATAAGATGGCACACTTAGTTCTAAGCCTCAAGACTTGTTAAATAGGCTTACACAACCCTTTGGGAGTAAGAAAAATAACCTATCTGAGTTATGGGAGGGAAATGATCGGCCTCCCATTATTACTTATTATAATTACAACCTTGATTGTCCAAATTATAACTGTTATGAAATCCAGCAGGATGGCTCCTTTTGAGGTCGGGCGGCTCCTTACAACAGAGTAGCCTTTTCAGCCCAAAATGGCTACGTTACAAGGTCGGGCGGCTCCTCCATACTTCCTACATAATATTTTGTCTTTTTCTCATTTTGTCTTCCCGGTTGCTTCTCCTTTGATCGGGTTGACGTGTATGACTTTTATTCCATCAAAAACACATTGTTCTTGTGCTCAAAATTGTTCTTCTTAATCCAATAATGCTTCAACGGGTCTTGTATTTGGCAGGAATTCTTTGTAAATACATATCTTCATGATTTTCCTTTTTTCTCGTTCTTTTCTTTGCTTTTTCCATCTTGGCTAACTACGAACACATAAATTTAACTTTTTGCAATATTAGTGGTAAAAGTCCGTTAATTAACCAAATATCACGTATAAAATCACGGAATAACGCACCTAAAAACATACTCAATTTGAGCGTTATCAAGCCAAAAAAATCAAAAACCTACCAATCCTAAACAGCGTGTGGTGCGCTGGCCACGTGCTGGCGCGTGCCCAACGCGTCAGAGCCGTTGTTTTGGTTTTGGCGGTATTTCGATATCGTTTGTGATTTTAAGTGTTACGAACATTTATTTATCACCGTTAAAACATACATGAGATCTTAGTCAATGTCGCCCCAATAGTAACAAGTCTCATAACAATGAAAGTGACAAGTCTCGTATCCTATGTCTCGCAACACAAGTCTCGTGAAGTAAAATGATGATAACCAATCTCAGAAAAAGTAATGAAGAGTCAAGTCTTGATCGTAACAAATAACCAAGATTAAGTCAGCACACTTCTCGTGAAGATAGTAACGAATAGTAACTAAGTCTCGTGAAAAAATAAAGTCTCATAAAGAAAACTATAAGTCTCGTAACCAAAGTAACAATAGTAGTCTCACGAGAAAGATCTCGGAACTACCTATGTGATTTGAATGTCATGAGGGTTTCAAAGATGAATATCACGAGGGTTTTCAATACTACCAAATTGCCAAATAAAACTTGAAATCTAACCACAAATTTCAAATTCTAAACCGATAGTAAGCTAACAATTATCACTAGGAAGCTTTAGAAACAATCAAACACAAATTTCAACCGTTAAATCTGGCAAAAAAAACTTCAATTCCTATGCATGAGGGGTTTTAAGAAGAAAACAATGACTTTTTGGCCGAATAAATTGGCACTAATTGCAATAATGACGAATGAAAGAATTAAAAACAACGTACTAGACCTCTTAGTGTTAGTGTTCGTTTTTTGTAAAAAATATGAACAGTGCACTTAATGGACCAAGCTCTAGTCGGTCATAGCTAAGAACAGAAAGCCTTGTGTTTTTTTCTTTTTGGATCAGACACGGGCATGAGTGAAAATCTCTGTATGAGCCAGAACTTATATCTCGTAGGATGGTGGTGGGGGGAGGTCAGGGGAGGGTGTGGGGTGGGCGGGGGAGGGGGGGGGGGAGGGGGGGTGGGGATGGGGAGAGGGTGGGGCGGTAAAGAGGGGGAGGAGGAGGTGTAGGAGAGGTAGGGGATGGAAGGGGGGGGGAGTTTGGAAGGGGTAAGGTGGGGAAGGGGGGTGATAGGGGGGGGGGAGGGGTAGTGTAGGGGCAAGGGGGGGGGGGAATGTGTTTAGAGGAGGAGGTAAGAGTGACATTGAAAGGGTGAGGGAAGGCAGGTGAGGGGGGGGGGTATAAGCGGGGAGGGGTAGGGAGGGGGGTGGAAAGTGGGAGATTGGTGAGGGCAGTACTAACTCTTAGGTGGTGTTTGTTTTTTGTAAAAAAGTATGAACATGCTCTTAATGGACCAAAGCTCTAGTTCGGTCAGAGCTTAAGAACAGAAAGCCTGTTTGTTTTTTTCTTTTTGTTCAGACACGGGCAGAGGTGAAAATCTCTTGTTGAGCCAAACTTCGGTGGTGTTTGTTTTTTTCATGTCATTCAGAGGCAGTAAGAGGCAAGCAGTGTTAAGAGTGTTTTTTTCTGATCATTAAGAGGCCGTAAGAGGCATAAACCTCTTACTAAACTAGATATGGAAGGGTGTCTTAACACCTCTTAATGACTTTTTTTTTTACTTTTTTTGTTTTTATTTATTTTCTATTTTTTCTTGTTTCACCTTTGTCACTTGTATTAAAAGTGTTAAATAGAATCATTGCATATGTTTTTTAAAGAAAGAGTGTATAAGATGATATGTGTCAAATTATATTTTGTTCAAATTAAAGGGTACAGTTTCGGACTCATACATCTCTGTAGGATATCACTTTTCACAGCCCGGAGATGATTCTTGGATTTGGCTAGTTTCTAGAGAGAGAAACACATGGAGAGATATTTTTTAGTGAGAGAAACATGTGTGTAAAATAGAAAATGAATAATGACTAGCTACCTCTTCTAAAGTTGGAAGAGGTATTTATAGTTCTTACAA
>BQNB010018228.1:48263-62750 GCA_026074375.1 Tanacetum coccineum
GTTAGAACATTTTCAAAGCTTTTAATTCATTAGCATAAGAAAAACAGAACTTAACATAAAAACTTAAAATTTCATTAAACTTAAAAATGTTTACAAGACTTAAAGAAAGTTACAATAAGTTGATTTTAAACTAAGATAAGCTGAAAATACAATAAAAAGCTATTCTAAATTACTACTTAAGACTAGATATCTACTGTGTGAAAACACACACACTTATATAGCCGTTTGAGAAGTCTTGGTCCTTTGAATTGTGTTTCTTGTGTGAGTGCTCTCCAAGCCATAAATCTGAACCCTTGATTCTTCATTTGTGTTTCTTTAAACTTTATCATAGCCCTTGATTGAGTTCGTCCAATCAAACCCTATGGGATTGCCAAGGTAGAATTGTCTTCTTGTTGGGGGGGGGGGGAATAGGTTAAGAGGGTGTGATTGTTTTTTGTCTAGTTGCAGAGAAAAAGAGGGAAAACGATGGGTGAACAGTGACAGATGGATTTGGCGGGCAAATGGGGAATTTGTTTATGTTTGTTTGTTTGGGATAACGGGGTTAGGAAAAAGTAACGGGGTTAATGGTTAGGGACTAACTATGTTAGTCCCTAAGAACTAACGGTGTAAACCCTAGGGACTAATGGTGTAAAAGGGTTTAAAGGGTGTATGGTTAAGGGTTATGTTGGGCTTATATTTGGGCCGGGTTAGGATTTAATAGGACTTGGACTTTTTAATTTGTAAGACTTATAGATTAAGGCTTAGTGGGTTGGCCCGGCCCATTAAATGGATGCGGGTTGGCCCATTTAAGATGCACATGTCTTTGGCTTCGATCTTTCATGCTCTTTCCATTCTCGTGCTCGGTTTTGTCGATTTTGGCTTTGTTTTTGTCCTTTAGTGAATATCCGTTACCTGCACATCATAAATAGCAAAACAAACATATATTTGGCATTTTATGTCCGTTTTTGAATATTTAGGCTCGTTTTTATAGGTTAAAGGTATGTGTAATTAAGCACATACCATTGTTATAGTCTCTCAACCTTAAAGAAATCTCGCCCATCGGGCGGGTTTTGCAACTAATATATATATATATATATATATATATATATATACTGGTTTCATAACCCGCTCTATGGGCGGGTAAGCTTCATAATAATATGGATAATTATAAGTGGACGTGAATAAAATATTGAAAAGCGCAAAACATCTTAAATAAAAAACTTCCACAAAACTAACTTTATACAAAACAATGTTGCCTATTCAAATAAGAATGTTCATCCTTCTTCTCAGAATTGATATCCATATAAATATGTAAAATTTGTGGCCATACTGTAAACCATCACACAACGATTGTACTTTTTATTTATCTATATATTTACACTAAAAAGCTTCATTGCTAACAAAAGAGTGCTTAAAAGATAATGTAATACTATACACGTAGACTTTTTATCACCTTGAGTTTAAGTGGAATAACATAAGTGTAATGCATTTTGCGCAAGTAACTTGAATAGGGAAGGTTACCGATTAAGTCAAAGTTTTGTTTCCTATGAAATGAAACTTTTTGCCGTAAGTCCTATTTTGTCATCATATCAGTTTTTTGTAGTATTTCCCCATCCTTGCATATGATGGAAATGCAAAGCTCAAATCGCTTTGTTACACAAACCTGCATATCAAATAGTTGTGATAAAATCCCCTTGAAAAATTCCCCTTTGTTATACAAACCTGCATATCAAATAGTTGCATATCAAATATGATGGAAATGCAAAGCTCAAATAGTTGTGATAAGTCCAACACCCCTTGAAAAATTCCCTTAATAAAATCTACTTTGAAGATAAAATTAAAATAAATATTAAACATGCATCTTGTTTATTGAAACAAAGTGGAGGAGTGATCCTATAAACATTGCCATAGAATCCACATTTGCCGATCAATACCTCGAAATCTACACACACAAAATTACAAAGCGACGTTGTTTACTTCTTATTCTATAGCTCAAATTACCGGATTCATAGGTATGATGGTACTCAATGCATATAAAAATATTGTAATCGTATGTTGTTTATATTTGTATTATTTTATTTAGAAATTATTTACTACAATGTCCACTCGAAATCCTGATAGTAAGTAAATCTGTATATAGAGTAATTGTACGGTTGTACCTTTCATATTGTCAATGACTTCAAATACTTGTGCATTAGCCAGTGTTTTTAACCCTGGTAAGTGACAAGCTGTACACCAAGTACTATACCTCTTCCTTGTACATCTCCAATGACTATACGAAAACCAAAAGGTTAATACTCGGAAAAATATATATCTGCGACTGATATAGGTTATACATAAACGAAAGTACAATATTTACATTTTACTTAATTGAATATAAAGTCAAAGTAAGAACCAAAAACTAAGCATACAGTATGTACATTTTGGTAAGTTGCCCCTAAAAAGTTCAAAGTAAGCGATAAAAAAAACTTACTTTCATGTTTATCTTTAAGGGAAATGAGACGTTCTTTTAGATATGTTCCAAAGATGTGTGCGTTCTCTTGAAGTTTTTCTCTCCGGATAACGTTGAGAACTGGGAGGCCTGCTGTACTACTAACCGTTGGTTTCCTTTAAATATGTTGAAATAATTCATACAGGTTAGAACTTTTACAATTTCTGGAGTTTCCACTACAACTATCCATTTTACGCGTCCAAATTCTAAACTAAGAAATCTCTTATAAGGTCTTATACAACTATCCAATCCTAAAACCGCACATTTTACTCACCTTTTCTTTTACTGCAATTAGGATTTGACATAATCTAATATTAAATCCTGACATTTTTTATGGCAAGTCGTATGCATTTCAGTTTTTGCATAAAGTTACCAATCTCAGGCTTTATTTCTGGTTTTGAATTCAAATAGTTAGGGTTTTAGTTTATGAGCTATTAAACCATGACAAATTGTAGGAGCGAGGGTGGTGTAAAGGTAGCTTACAGGTAGGGACAACGGATTCTTCAACCTTATAAAAACCAATATGGACCAAATATGCAACTTAGTCGATAATAAAATCAAGAAGAAAATTAGTGATAAGCCAGACATCTTAGTCAACCCACCGATCATCTACTGGACCATGATGCAGACGTTCGTTAGCAAATTCCCTAGCCCAATTGTCAGGTCCTCTAGAAACTTGAACAAAATCATGCATTAATAAATATATGACCTAACATACATGTATCGCGAAAAATGAAAAATTTAATCCGACATACTTCAGCTTGCCTATTCATGTGCATACTGATCTGCCACGAAGACGGGTCTGCATTACATTGATGTTGATATTCATTTGCCTAGTCACCATTTCCAGGCTTTACTTAGTTATCCTCAATGGTGAGTTCCCTACATCTAGATAAAAGAAAAGCAATAGAAAAGAAAAAATAAATAAATATTACTAAAAAACTGATTAGAACAAATATTATAAATGATAAGACTTACTTGTCATATGCAATGATCCACGTGGCCCATGAGCCATGAATTGAGACTCACTCCAATATTGATCAAGCTCCGGGTTTCTACCAGGTATGAAGGCCCTATTAGCCAATGCATGATTATCGATCTCTAAGGAAGATAACAAATCCACATGAATAAGTAGTAGATAATGTCAGAAGGCCTATTAAACAAAATTATATGTGTCTAGGCTTTATAGTACATATTCAACAACAAACCTGGCCATTAATGAAATCTTTATTTTTGTAAGCAAAGATATGTCGGGCCATAATAGCTCGGATTAGAATTCCATACAGTTTTGTGCTAATACAATCACGGCTCTGCAGTAAAGTTCTTAGAGATCCATTTGTCATCCAACGATGTGTGTGTTTTGAACCCTGAATTCATATGCGTAAATTATATAAAATACTGATATCGTATATTACATCTAAAATAAAAAAAACTTGTCACAATATAAGGAAGCTGACTAACCGTTACTTAATTGACATATGCTTGGTCTGGTAATTCTAATTTCTATTGTGATATAAATGTTTGGATTCAAAGCATTCATGTATTCAAATTGGCATAGAGAATTATGTAGAAATCCTTGCCCTCAAAGTTCACCATTTTTTTCCATGATAAACGTACAAATTAAACAAAGTTGTTGCAACATATTTCTTACCTCTAATGCTTCTATTTTCAAGAAGATTAACTAAAGCGGGAATAGCACCCGATGCACCAATTATGATTTAATTCTCATTAGCATGTGCATTTTCTCTATTTGCTAATAGAGTTTGTTGCACAACATTATTATTAACACACCATTATGCAATCAAAGTATTAATGACATTAGTCATGACAACACTATAACAAAATGGCTACATTTAAAAAGGCATCATCTTTACTTATTATGAACATATAATAGATTAGCAATTATACCTTTTTAAAATCCTGATATAATTATGACGCCCTCTTTGACATCAGATTTGTTTCAACCATAGAATATGAAACTTCTGGTCCATCTAAACGTATACAAAGATACACTAATTAGTAAGATAAAAACAAAGATGTAATATACTTTTGTAGCATAATATTTAATTAATAACATAAAAACAAATACTTCTGTTGCATCACTTTTGGTATTTCAGTCTATCTGTTACCACAAAATCTTTGGGACTGTACCACAAAAGTAATTGTATTATCTATCTTTTCCTTAATGTAATTATAAAGTACCTTTGACTATGAATCACTTCGTGGCCCTATAGAGGACATCTACATTACGTAACAGCACCAAGGTCTTAACTTTCAAGATCTGCTTTTAGCTTCAAAAGAGAAGGTGTTAAGACATTGTTAGTCTACATTTGTTCAAGCATTTTATCAAACACATGTTATACATTGATTTTAATTAGTAAATTAAAAAACACACACCATCTTGAATTAGTCATAGCAACCTAATAATCAAAAAAACAATCTAACAATAAAACACAACATAAAAATAATCATAGCAACATACTGGTTAATTTATAGATTGGAGGATAATCATAAGAACCCCAATCAAACAAATCAATCAATTCGTTTTTTTGTAAAATGATGAATTCACAAACCTAGTTGATAATTGATAAGTCGAATCTATGGCTAATAAGGTTTGATTTTGAAATCAATTTATGCGTTATGAAGATCGATTTCTGAAATGTCGTAGTATGTTTGTTTTAGGATCGCTGTGGGTTATTTTAAATTTTTTATCAGTGGAGATTTTGAATTAGGGAGTGTGTTATGGAAAATATTAAAGGATATCAATTTTGAAATTGACATTTGAAAAATCAGGGTCATAGAATAGGGGAGAAAATTTAGGGTTATAGTTTATGAAGGTGATCTCACAAATAAACTGGTGATCTTCTTGTTAGGTGATTCGCTAGAATCTTATATATACGTAAGAGTAAAATATATAATATGATGGAAAATTACCAAATTACCCTTGAGGACAAAGGTAAAAAGGAAAATCTTCATAAATATATATAATATAATACGTATATAAACCGGGAAGTATGATTCCCGGGTCGTTATCCCCTAACGATTTGTGAAATTAAAACCACGTTTGATGTTCGGACAATGATTTGAATTGAAGACAAAGATTTATTTGATTATCTACTTTTAAAAATTAAAATAAACAAATTATAACAATAAAGCACGAAGACAAATAACGGGAAACCAAACTTTAACTAAAAAAAAGCAAAACGGGACCCCTAAACGAAGGTCAAAAACCTTAAATTTCTAAAATTAAACCTAAATTAAAATTTTCTTTTTAAATGGACTCTAATTGACTAAAAAGTAAGTTTAAAGAAACTAGAACAAAAACGGAGTTGAAATGAGCTTTAAAACACGAAAAACGAGAACGGGAACAAATCCCGTTCTTTAAAAATTGAAATTTTACAAATTAGACCCTACGAAAGCAAAACTAATTTTCCTATAAACTTTATGATAAAAGAAAATTTTCTAAAAAAAAATTATATTTTTTTGATTATTTTTCTATTTTTTATGATTTTTTTAAGTTTTTAATGAAAATAAATGTTTAAAAATACTAAACTAACTATAAAAATTCTAGAAAAAAATACAAAAATTAGCTTATACTAATTAGAACCTAGGAAAAATAAACTTGTAAACTCAGCTTATTAGATAAGCTACGAAATAAGCTAAAACAGCTTATAGAGCTAAAGGGACTAAATGTGTATAAGAAATAAATGTTGCAAGGTTATAACGAAAAAGGCCCCAGGGCATGTTGGTAGCGGAGTGTGTGGTGTGTGTTATAAAAGGGTTGAAAGTGTTGAGGTCGGGGGTTCGAGTCTTGCTCACCCCCGATTTCCACTTTCCCTTTTTTATTTTATTTTGAAGAACTTATAAAAGCAAAGTTGTAAATAAGCTGAAAATAAGTAACTTTTGTGAAAACACTTTTTCTAGAACTCAAAAATAAGCACACAATTAAGCTAAATAAGGCGACAGTTTATACTAAAAAGGATTTTTTAAGCCTTTAATTAAGCTAAATAAGCTAAAATTGTGAATAAGATGAAACTAAAACTAAATAAGATACTCATTACTTATATCTAAGTTAATAAGCTAAACTTAACAATAAATAAGCAAAAAGAACAAACAATAAGCTTAGAAAAACTGTTTTAACTCTTTTTGGCTTTTTTAACTAAACTAAGAGAACAAATAAGCTAAGTCTTAATCAGATTAAGCTAAACTAACCTAATAAGCAGATTTAAACTAAGAATAAGCAAAAACAAGAAGCCATAAGCTAAAAATAAGAAATAAGCACTTAAATGCAACTGTGAACCAAACAGCCCTTAAACCTACTTTTGAGCTTAAATTTAAGTAAGCAATTAAGCACTTTAATGAATGATACTTATATATTCTTAGAGCTGAACTAAAAGGCTATCTGAAACTGCTTTTGAAAATGATTTTGAAATCAAAGAGCTTATTGAGAAAAGCTTGTGAAAACAGACAGTAAGCTCAAAATGCTGACCTCTACTTTGAAAAAAAACAGAATGCAATTTTAAAAGCTTAAAAACAGATAATCTAATAAGCTATTTATTAAAAATTAAATGCAAACTTATAAACTATGATATATAAGCTACTCTATTGCTGAAAATGAAAACCTAACAACTATTTTAACCTACTTAAAAAGAAACTAGAAAATGACCTTAATCTGTTTTTCCCTATCTGATGCAAATGACACAAAAGTGATTAAAGCATAAAATCTTTAAAAGCAGACTTTCAATTCTTATTTCTACACTGATAAAACACCTAAGTAGACTTAAATAGGTGAACTAGATTAGCTTAATTCTACTTGAGCTTTAAATGAAACCTATGAAAGACTTAATGAACACAGATTTAATTAACAACTAGAAAACTTATGAAATCTTAACTAGTCCTAATAAAACTCACTAAACCTGCACTTTTAAACATTCTTGAATGATTCAAATCCAAATCAAAGGAACAAAAGGGTTCAAGCAGTACTAACTCATGTTAGTACTGCTAGTCCCAAACACCCCTTTAAAGTTCTTAGAATCCATTTAAGCTTATGCAATGCTGATTTAATGATTAAAATTCAGATACCAGGTGACAAGCAACTTAACACAACCTTATTAAGCAAATAACAATAAGCAGATAAGCCAGAATTAACAAGCTAATGATTATGCTAACTATTTTTTTTTTTAGATATTAAGGACAAGTTAAACCATACTAAGTTCTAAAATACTATAGCTAGAAATAGATGATGAAACATGATCAATGAGCTTAATAAAACAAGTAAAAAACTACTAATAAGCTAGTTAATAGGCAAAATAAGCAAAATAAGCAAAAGCTAAACTAGAAGATTAAGACAGAAATATGAAATAGGAGACTTACAAGCTGCCTTAGCTAAACAAAGGCTATAAAAGGCTCAATTGAGCTATCTACAAGCTCTGGCTTATTCTAAATAAGCCAGTAAAAGTCCATATGAGCTCTTCTAAAGTAAGCTCATCTTCCAAAAGCTCAAAAATAAAAATAGCCAAGGTATTTAAGCTGTTTTAGAGTTACAGTAGATTAAATGACTGAATTGAGCTCAATTTGAGTTTAGAGACTCAAAGAGCTTATATGAGCTTATTAGTAGCTTATGAAACAGTAGCATAAACATTTGAGAGAAATAAGAGCTTATAAGTGAAAACAGTTTATGAGAACTAAATTGTGATTTTATTAATGCTTAAAACTGATTACAATACTTACTAAAAGGAAATTACAAGAGCTTAAAAGAAAATTACAATTTTAAACTAAAAAGTTACATAAGCTATTTTAAAAACTAAAGAAAAATTCAGAAAAAAGAACATTTAGATAGAGACCATACTAAACAGGATGCATATGTTATCTTTAATACACACTATAAAATTCATTCTTTATCTCAATCTGGCTTAACTTTATCAGAGTATTATCACAAGTTTAATGCACTATGGAGGCAGTATGGCTCAGTTGTTAACTTACCTGATTGCATTTGTAAGAAATCTAAAAAGTTAAAGAAACATAATCAGCTCCTTAAGTTGATGCAGTTTCTTATGGGACTGGATGAGGTTTATGCTCCTATCAGGAGCATAATCCATATTACTGACCCTATACCTAATGATAAGGGTGCTTTTGCTACTTTGTCTAGAGATGAGTCTCATAGGAGTGCTCAGTCTCATAATGTGTCTAAAACTAGTAATGGTAATACTGCTTTTGTGGCTAAAACTAATTCAAGAAATAATAGTTGCTCTAACACTAATAATAATTGGTTTAAGAGGCTTAATAGGCTAAATTTACTGTGTACTCATTGCAATATGAATGGTCATACTGCTGCTAGATGTTTTGAATTAGTTAGATATCCTCCTAATTTTAAGAAAAGAAATGGAACTATCAAGGTGGTACTAGTAATGTTGTTGTTACATGTTCTACGGATCAACCTTCCGTCTTATCTAACTCATTCATAAATGAGCAGTATAAAAGGCTGATGGCACTTATTAGTGAAAAATCTAGATCTAGTAGCATTCCTGCAAATGTTGAAGGTATAAATTATGAGATAAGTTTTTGCACATCTAGGTTTTCTAATCATAATTCAAACATTATAACATATAGTTTATACATTGGTTGGATTGTTGATTATGGTGCAAATCAGCATATGACTTACACTATAATCAATATGTTCAATGTTGTAGATGTGTCAAAACTTAATATGACAGTGGGTCATCCTAATGGCACAAAAGCTGTTGTGACTCATATTGGAAGTCTTAGGTTGAGTAATAAAATTACTATTAATGATGTTTTAGTTATGCCAGACTACCAAGTTAGTCTGTTGTCTGTGCATAAAATAAATAAAGATAATAAATTCAGAGTATTTTTTGATGAAGATGTTTGCATTATTTAGTATTTTGTTCTAAGGAATTAAGTAGGGACTGGTAGTAAGAGTAATAGTTTATATTTTATTAAAACAGGTAAAAAATTAGTGAGTAATAATATTCAAATTTGATGTTTGTCTAAATGTATATGGCATAATAGACTTGGTCATCATTCTAACCAAGTTCTTAACTATCTAAAACATAAATTTAATTTTGAAAGTGAATCTAAGGATAACTAGTGTGAAGTTTCTCATAAAGCTAAGCAAACCAGGGATCCATTTCCTCTAAGTTGAACATCAAACCAATGATATTCGATAGATTGTTCATTTAGATGTTTGGGGTCCCTATAGAGTTCAAAGCATAGATAGCTTTAATTATTTTTTAACTGTTGTTGATGATTACACAAGAGCTGTTTGGGTAAATCTGCTAAGGGGAAAAGATGAAGTATTTTCCAATATCACAGGATTTTTAAGCTAGTTAAAAATCAATATAATAAAACTGTAAAAAAATTTAGAAGTGATAATGGAACTGAGTTTGAAATTCACAATATGGATAAGTTTTGTAAAGATCATGGTATTATTCATCAAACAACTTGTTCATATACTCCTCAGCATAATGGTTTGGCTAAAAGAAAGCATAGGCATTTGCTTGATGTGTATAAGGCCCTCATGTTTCAAGGGGGATACCTTTAAACATGTGGACAAAATTTGTATTAACTGCTATTTACTTAATTAACAGGATACCAAGCTTTGTGCTATGAGTAAAGTTACCTTATGAATTAATATACAAAACTGAACCAAATCTCTCTGTTTTAAAAACTTTTGGATGTCTGTATTTTTCTACTATGCTGAATAATTCTGATAAGTTTTCTTCTAGGTATGAGAAGTCTGTGTTCGTTTGTTATTCTTTTAATAAAAAAGGTTACAAGTTATATAGTTTGGAAAGTAAGAAAATGTTTTTTTCTAGGGACGTAAAGTTTTATGAGACTGTGTTTCCTTTTAAAAACAGTTCTGAGTGCAAAGAGTATGAAATGCAATATCAAAAGACCAACAATTTAAACCTTTTTGACTTAGACTTAGAAGATAACTATGAATCAGATGATCCCTATGATGATGGGAGAGATAAGGAGTTTAAAAAAAGTAAAGGCATAAACCCTACATCATCTGAAGTTACTAAAAATACTGATTTCACTAGAAGGGATGAGGTTGGGCATCCTGATGACAGTGATTCAGCAGAAGCAGTCAGTGATGTAAAGGAAAATGCACCACTTAAAGAAAATGATAGAGAGTCTGAGGGTGATGACAGTTATTATCAGGAATTTAATGATATGTTTCAACCTGGTAATAATAATCCAGACATACAGGATAATGTAAATCTAAGAAGGTCTTTTAGGCAAACTGGTATGCCTATTAAGCTAAGTGATTTTCATATCGATACTAAAGTTAAATATAATATAGATAAGCATGTTAATTACTCTAAGTTGAATCATGAGAATTATTGTTTCTCTACTAGTATCAATAAAATTTGTGAACCTAAGACATATAATGATGCTTTAAGTGATATTAGGTGGATTGAAGCGATGAACTTAGAAATGGAAACTCTTAATTGAAATAATACATGGGTTATCACTGAGCTACGTTATGGCAGGAAAGCCATAGGGTGAAAATGGGTTTATAGAGTAATACACAAATCAACTAGGGAAGCTGAGAGGTTCAAAGCTAGATCAGAAAGAAGAAACTGACTATGAGGAGACATTCTCTCCAGTAGTTAAAATTGTTACTGTTACATGTATTCTTGCTCTATCAGTGCAAAATAACTGGTCTGTTTATCAACTTGATATAAATAATGCATTTTTGTATGGTGATCTTGTTGAAGATGTTTATATGAGTTTGCCAGAAGGTAATTTTGAGAAAAATGATAAGAGAGTTTGCAAATTGGTCAAATCCTTATATAGGTTAAAGCAAGCTCATATGAAGTGGAATGAAAAACTTACTTCAGTGCTTATTGAAAATGATTTTATATAAAGTGAAAATGATTTATCTCTTTTTACATAAATAAAACAAGGATTGTTTATTGCACTCCTTGTATATATTGATGATATTGTAATAATAGGAAATGACTAGAATGAAATCAATAAAGTAAAAGAGTTTTTGAAAAGTAAATTTTTAATAAAAGACTTAGGGAAGTTAAAGTACTTTCTAGGCATTGAAGTGTTGGAGTCTAAAAATAGTCTAATTTTGACTCGAAGGAAGTATTGTCTTGAATTACTTTTCGAGTTTGGCATGTTGTCCTGTGATCCTTGTAGAACATCAATTAAGGTTAATTTGAGTAATGTGAAAAAGAATGTTGTTGTTCTTGATGAGCCTTTAGTGGGTGTTAACAGTTATCAGAAGCGAGTTGGGAAGTTAATTTACTTAACCCATACTATACCTGATATAAGTTATGCAGTTTATGTTTTGAGTCAATACATGCATGCACTTAGGCAGTTACATCTGAAACTTGCTTTTAGAGTTTTAAGGTACTTAAAGAACTTTCCTGGTAAGGGTATAGCCTTTAACAAGAGTTCTAGCCTGGATTTAATTATTTATGTAGATTTTGACTGGGATAAGTGTAAAGTTACAAGAAATTCTATAACTGGGTACTCTGTGTTTCTAGGAAACAATGTTTTATCTTGGAAAAGTAAGAAACAGTCTGTTTTGGCTAAATATTCTATTGAGGCACAATATAGAGCCATGAATTCAGTTACTTGTGAAGTAATTTGGATTATGAAAATCTTAAATGAGCTTAATGTTAAAGTATCTCTTCCTATTACTATTAACTGTGATAATAGCTCAGCAATACAAATTGCAGCTAATCTAGTATTTCATGAGAAAACAAAACACATTGAGATTGAATTGTTCTTTTTAAGGGAAAAAGTAGTTACTGCCATTGTTAAGACTGTTAAAGTAAAGTCTGAGGACAATGTAGGAGATGTGTTTACTAAGGGTTTAAGTATAGATGATCATAATAAGTTTTGTAGGATGTTGAAACTTAAAGATTTGTACCACAACTAGCTTAAGGGGGAATGTTAATTGATAAGCTTTGTTGTGGTCAAATTATTGGTCAATGAAGCTTAAGAGGTAAAAAAGGTAAAAGTATTTTTGTTATAAAATACTTTGTATTATTTTTAAGTTGCAGGGACTCAACATGTAAATCTTGGAAACTAAGGAGCTTATTCTGCTAATCCAAGAAGTTAAAGACAACTAGGGTTAATGTAATATATAAGCTACTTATATCATTGTTTTTCTTTTTATCTTTTCATTCTTTCTGTGTGTATTTTGTTGATCTCTCTATCTCGTTTGTGAGGTTGATTGATCTGTTATTCTTCATCTTGTAATCTTGTATATGAACTCAAAACCAGATATGACATTCGAAGTGATAGTTTGATGCAGTAATAAAAGTAAGTAGGGAGATTGGTTGTATGAATAACTCGTTGTTGTTTTAGTTTTTGATCTTTGTAAAGTTTTTCCACAGAAAATGACTGTTGGTTTCATGAAACCAAAAGAGCATCAAAAATTAAACGCGTACATTTACCAATGGAAATTGGCCTAGTGGTATGTGACTAACCTATCAACCAAGGAGGTTGCAGGTTAAAGTCTCAACTGAGACATGTGAGGTATTATGATTGGTATATGAGAGATTTTTTAACATTAATTCCTAATGCGCTCAATGAGTCTTCTTCTCGGTAAAGAGAAATATAAAGTAGAAATGCAAGCATAATATATATGAGTAACATCTTACCAATCAACATTTGTATCCTTGCGTAGAAAGGTTAGTGAGAGTGATAACGCCTAAAATATACATGTTTTCGGCGGCGTTATTTGTATATATTTTATCATTTCTCGTGAACTTTTGATACTTAATAGCATGAAATATGTGCAGGTTCACTTGAAAACATCTCGAGCTTAAAACGATTAAAGTACAAGTGTTTCTACTCATTGGAAAGCAAGTTAGAAGAAAAGAAAGGACTAAAGTTGAAAATACAAAGAAGTATGTCGCACATTTATGTATGTACGCCGTACTTCCTACCAAGTTTAAAGAATTAAAGAGAATTAAATGAAGGCTGCATTAACTCACTAAGTACGCCGTTTTTATAAGAAAGTGCGCCGCACTTCCTTGCAGCATTAATGATTCTTGCACCGAAATAGGCAAAGTACGCCGCACATTTTATAATGTACGCCGCACTTTCACCCCTTTTTAGCCTATAAATAGAGACGAATTTCCAAGCCATTTTGCATATCTCTCACACATTCATTCTCTCATCCAAAGCCTTTCACACATAAATCTCTCTCAAACATCTTGAGTTGAAGATCGAAGAGCGAAGAACGAACATCATAGTATTTAGTGAATAAAGTTGTAGTAAGATTCAATACTTGTAACGGGTAGAGTTTGATCCATATTCTTACCCGTGCATAGTATGTTTCTTGTTTATCTTCATTACTTTGTTATGAACTTTGTAGCCATGAGAGGCTAAATCTCTCATGACTACTCGGTGATGTTAATATAATGATTAAGCGTTTGGTATAATTGCGATCTTTTTAATCTTAAGCTTATGTTGAAATCCTATCGTATCTTATCTTATCAACTTTGATTATCAACTTTGATTGTATACTCATAACGGTATAGGTCGAAAGACCCGTTGTGAACTATATAGTTTTAAATATTTGTCTACGGTCTTTATCGTTTGAAAGGAGAAATCCGCTTACGTTATTTGATAAACAAAATAGATTTGATATAATAGTAACTAGATTATTTGAGTGACACATTTGATCGAGTTAACTAGATATAAGTCTTAAGTTAAACAAGTTAATTTGTGAAAACGTTTTCTGACGAGAAACCCTTTTTATAAGTTAAAGTCCTAAATCTGAGATCGTGATTATCACCAATGCTTAGGAATTATATGAAGCTATTCGAGTAGTCATCTTTCTCATTATTGAATCCAACACCATTTACTTTAAAATTGTTAAAGTTTATTTTAAGTACGATTATTTGAACACAAATCAAAATCCGTGTGGACGACCTGGTCTTACCTAATATATTATACTACATATGTGGGTTAAACTTTTACTCGTGTGTTTCCATTTAATAAATTGGTAATTTCAGTCTTAT
>BQNB010018229.1:0-68629 GCA_026074375.1 Tanacetum coccineum
CTTCGGTCCACCATTTTAATAATTTTCGGTACTTGGTCTGGTCCGGTTCGGTCTTACGTACAACCAAACATTATGCTTTGTTTGACCGGCCATACATTGACCGAACATTACGTACAACCAAACATTGACCGAACATTTAAATCTTTTTTTGGTCCGGTTCGATTATGCTCGGTCCAGTCTAGTTTTCGGACCGTGCTCAGACCTATATTAAGTATGTGAGTTTAGTTGTATGTTCTCTTTCCCATTAATCTTGTAAAAACCCCATGAGAAGGTATTAGAGCTTGTAGTCGAAGTCTCATGTGTTAAATATAAATGAATGATTAAGTGGGCGACGTTAATCGTATATTTCAGGTGAAGATCATATGCAAAATTAGTGAGCGTCATAACGAGGGTAAAGCTCACAAGTGTTTTGATGGCTTTCACTAGGTTACTCACCTAAATTAGCTATCTCGCCATTTTATACCTATTTCTTTATTTGATATGATAGTTTTGTTTTATTAGTTATTGTTAATGTAGTGAAATTTTGATACATGGATTAGAAGACTCTTAGTTATACATTCATTTGACGTTTTATGAAAAGAAACACCAAAAGAATGATCAAATACGTCAAAGGATGGCTTGAGGAAAAACTAATCAGGAGGTTCAACCTATCGAGATGCTACAATGTTACGAGTTATATGACAAGTAATTAATGACAATGAGATAAATCATTAGCCTCGCTACGGGTAACCTCCTTTAACTAAACTCGTGTATGAGATTAAGTTCGGAGTTAGACAATAAATATTTAATTTTAATGTAATAAAGAAATTCAACGCTTACCATAAGAGGTAGTTCAAGCATCGATAATACCTTGTGATGTACTGGTTTGTGTTTAATTACACACACCTTTTACCTTTAAAAAACAAGTTAAAATAACCAAAAACAGACTTAAAATGCCAAATATATGCTTGTTTTGCTAATTGTGTTGTGCAGGAACGGATATCTAAGAAAAGGACGAAAAACGAAGCCAAAACGGCAAAACCAGACACGGAATGGAAAAGCGTAGAAAAGACAAAGTCAAGTCAAAGCCAAGTGTGAAAAAGTCAACCAAAGTTAATTCCGACAAATCCAAAGTCAAACTCAAAGCCACAAGTGAAGAAAAATAAGTTTAGGGACTAAAATTACCAAGTCCCTAACTTATTTTATGAAGGGAAAAGAAGTTATAACTTACAAGGGCCATTTCTGCCATCCCACCAAAAGTTATACACCACAAGGACTTGTGGTGACATAACAAGTATAACACTCGAGGGGTTATTCTGCCAAGTTTCCAAACAGTTATAAACACAAGGATGTGTGTTGCAAACATGACTATAACCATGAGGGACTAATTGTGTCAAAAGCCCAAACTTCACCCCTGGTTTTGAAACACTATTTATCTTCTATAAACCTTTCCTGTCAAACTTCATAACCCCACCTCCTGGCCATATCAAACCTCATTGACTCCTCACATCCCTCCAAACCTATCACTCTCCTAAACCCTACCCCCCACATGGGTATGCCAAGCTGGCAATCCAAAAACCCACAATTCGATCAAGGGTTTAGATTTGAGACCTTGGGCACCAAGATAAATAAAGGGCCAGGATTAACTTTGTGTTTACACTCACACAACAAGCACACATATGCTGTCTTGTCTCTACAAAGAAGCACAAGAAGAGAAGACCCAACCCTAGCTCGTTTTTTACTATTTAAGCTTTTGTAAGCCATTGTGGCAAGGAGTTAGTTTTTTTAGTGAGAGTTAGTTTTTTTTTAAGTGTGTAATTTTCTTTGAGTTGAGTTTTTAAGTTTTTAACTTTTATGTACTTGTCTCTTTTAAGATTAATGAAAATTCAGTTTCATGTTTTACTTTTTGTTCAAAGTCCTTAAGATATCTTAAGTCTTTTAAGCTCAACATATAAGCACTTTATAAGCTGTTTTTAAACTATGATATAAATTTGAGAAAAATTCAAAAGAAAAGAAAAAGCTACTGTTTGATTAAGCTAAGGATGAATGAGCAAACTTGGATGGCTCATTGGGTTGCTTAGTCTAGCTTATTTATAAGCTAATGGGTAGGTTTTAGAGCTTATTTAGGTACTCTTTATCCTGTTTTGAGCAAGGATCAAAGGTATGCTTTCTCTTTAATTTTTTTTAAAAATTACTGTAGCATTGCTTATTGTGGCTTATTTTCAGCTTATTTATGTCTTTTGTGCTTAGTTGTGTTTAGTTATGCTTAAAAATGCTTTTTAGTTGCTTTTGTAGTCTTTTACTTACCATTTGCTTTAAACTGCTTAGTATAGCTTATTTTTGTTGGTAGCTTATAAGTTTTTTTTAAAAGTGCTTATTTATTTCTGCTTTTCACTTTTTATTATCTAATGATGCATGCTTAGTAGTTGACTTTAAAATTTAAGTGCTTAATTCAGTTTTTATAAAGGTAAAAATTAGTTTTTAAAATATAAAGGGGTGTTTGGGTTAAGCCCAAAATGGGTCAAAAATGCAATGTAATGGGTTGGTGTCAATGGTCCAACTTTGGCTTAAGATATTAAGCTTGTTTGAGTCTGATTTCCAAAATTTTTAGGTCCAAAAAGTGTTTTTCAAGTTTTCCAAATTGTTCCTTAAAAGTGTTGGATTTAAAAGAAGATACAAGAGCTTATTTGGATAAGATCTTGAATACATGAGTTTAGGTTTCAAAAGTGTGTCCTTTGTGGGTGTCTAAACAAGTTGTTAAAAGTGCTTTGAGTCATTTGATTTCCTAAGTCAAAACTGCCAACAATTTGGTGTCTCATTTTTAAAAGAAAAAGCTCTTTTTCAAGAACAAAAAACCAGCAGGTTTAAATTGTTTCTAGCAATTGAAATTTTGAATATAAGCTCTTCACATGTCCCTTTTAATCTGTTTACCAGCTGTTTTTCATTTCAAGCTTATTTGACAGCTTATTTCAAGTTGTCAAGTTAAGCCCCCATTTTTTGTTCATTTCCCCTGGTGCTAGGGGCTTAACTTCAAGCCCACTGTTCTAGCTTATTAGGGGGCCTCATCCCAAGATTTTGGCTTTTCTAAAAAGCCAATAAGCTCTTTTATTAAGCCCTAGCTTTGTAGACCTTAGGAAGCATTCTAGGTAGCTTATTTTTAAGCCTTAAGTAGGCACTTTGTTTTTTTAGCATTGTGTAGGAAATTGCTTATTTTCTTTTCTAGCTTATTAAGTGTTTATTGGTTGTTGAATTCAGTTTCTACTTGCTTATTAGGATTCTTTGTGGGCTGTGTTTGCTTGTTGATCACTTCCATTGCTTATTTGTTCCTAAGAGTCAAAAGAAAAAGCCACATTTAAGCCTTAGCTCTCTTTAAGCAAACTGCCAAACAAAAAGCTCTTTTTCAGCTTATTTTTAGCTTTTCTCAAAAAGTAGTAGTTATGAAAAATGATAAGCTCAAGGAGCTTAACAAGTTTGTTTGAAAAGTTTTTGGTAGTCCAAAAAGTCAAAAGAAAAAGCCACTTGAGCTTTTAAGCTCAATTTAAGCAATTGCCAAACAAAAAGCCCTTTTTCAGCTTATTTTTAGCTTTTCTCAAAAAGTTGTAGTTACAAAAAATGATAAGCTTCATGTGTTCTACAAGTTTGTTTAAAAAGTTAAAAAAAAAAAGAGGAGATAAGGGGAAACCCGGGTGAGCAAGACTCGAACCCGGGTCTCAACCCTCAATACACCCCTTTTATAACCAAGACTCTTACCGCTGTGCCCTTGGAACTTCTGCGTTAAAAGCCCAAGTGGTTAATTATTTAACCTCATTTTTGGCCATATAGCTATAAGCTCTTTCGAGCTTATTTTTGGCTTATTTATAAGCCGAATTTTGGGTTTCTTATTTTTCCTTAGGTAGTTTTGTGTATAAGTATATTTAGTATTTTTTTAGAATTTTAAAATAGTTAGTATTTTTTATAATTAATTTCGTTCTTAAAAGTTTTAAAAATTCATAAAAAATACAAAAATTATAAAAAAAAAATATTTTTCTTTTTTAGAAAATTTTCTTTAGTCATATATTACGTAGGAAAAATAGAAAAACTTTCGTAGGGTTAATTTTACAAACTTTTGATTTTTAAAGAACGAGCCTCGGGTACGGATTTTGACTTGACTCGTTTTTGGGTCAAACGACCTCCGTTTTGAGTCTAGTCTTTTTCATTCTTCATTATTAGTCCCCTAGAGTAGTTTAGAAGTAAAAAATTCTTTGTAGGGTTAATTTTTAAGATTTTAGGTTTTTGACCCCTTGTTCGGGATTCCTGCTCTCGTTTTTCAGCTTAATTTCATAATTTTTAGGTTTTTCTCAATCGTTTTTATTTGTTATTGATTAATCTAGCTTTCTACTCTCTCAAATCATTAATCTCATTCAAACTCCAATCTTCCGACTGTATCGATTCTCCAGTCCAGCCTCGTTGGGGATAAACGACCCAGGAACATTCTATACTACTTCCCGGTTTTATTGATTATTGTGGTTTTTTTAGATTATATATATTTTATTATATATAGTATATATATAGTTTGAAACTCTTCTAACCATGTACCCTTTTTACCTCATGGAACTATAATTATATATGTTATGATACTAGATACGTGAAAAATCGCTTATTTTGTTCAATATGGTCTACTTAGAGGATACCCTTTAAGAGGCACTTTGGACCTTAGTGAGTTAATTATGAACATTTGGGTGTAAATGGTTGTGCTTGCGTGGACTTGAATACGACGGTTCATTAGAGGTTCATTCAGTTAGAAGAATTTGCCAATCTATAACTAGACCACCCAGTGGTGTCTATTCTCAAGACGAATAAGTTCTGTGCACTCTCACGAAAAGTTTATGTTTTGTATCGATAACATACCTTAACTAGTCAACGAAATAAGTTGGACTTACCAAATCCAACATGAAGTCAGACATATAACATATAGTCAACGACTAACTAAACATACCTAACATTGGCCACTATAACAAAAACAACTATCCAAGTTCTTTGAACATGCTAAAAAACACGACAACCAAAACAACAACACTAGAGAACTAGGAATAAGCATACAAAACAAACACACAAATCTCTCTAGAAAGGACCACATTCAGTCTGTGTCCATTGGTAACTCTTGCTAGAAGCTTCCATATCTCCTTCGGTTTTTCAACACGCATGGTCTTCTTGAAGTTTATAGAAGCGAGTTTTAGCCTTATAACATCAGCATGAGGACGATTCTCGTTCGAGTGATAAAGAGTTTGCAAGTTGAACAATGAGAGGCTTCCATTCGTATTCTAATATCACTATCTCGCATACGTGTCCTCTCTTTCAAATTTTGACATAACCACAATAACATATTCTTTAAGATCATTTCCCAAATGTACTTCAATCATTGCTCGTGCGAAACCACTCCTGCCTCATGGTTCGGTTCGGGTCAAAACCGATAAATATACACCTAAACTATCTGAATCGAACCAAACGAACCAAACCGGTTTGGTTCTCGGTTCATGTTTCCCTTAAAATCGTTTATTAGCTCGGATGAGCGCGAGATGTAAACAAAGGTACCCAATCACGTCTTCCATAAGGTACGGATGAACGCGAGATGTAAACAACCTTACCATTACCCGAAGGTAGAGAGACTGCTTCGAGAGGACCTACGGCCTTTTTGTTGGGAGTGAGAATCGAACCCTCACATTTGTCTCCAAATGAGAGGGTTTTTTCAACCGATCAAACCCTTATGCTTTAAAACATTGCACTTACGAGTCATTACTATACACGATCGAGTACACCATCTGAGAGTGTTAGTATTTCTTGAAAGACACGGTTTATAAATTTAGAACTCGAAATTGACACGTCGGTCTAACAAAGAATCGTCATAATGATGAATGTTTATGAACCGACACTTCACATACTAGACGCTTGATAAGGTTTTTTAGTTGTTCATATGCTTAGCATAAATATTTTTGCTCTAGTGTACTTAAACCATGAGTGTTAACTAAATGAATCTAAGAAACTCGATAACCCTACTAACTCGACAAGATATAAACCGACCCGAATCAACTTGAACCATATGACCAATTTGAGACTTGTTGGTTAAACATGAGTCTAGTCGGGTAAATATCTATTAGTGGATGAGTTTAGATTAGAGGTATTGATATTAGAGGTTGTCAAACTAATTAGGTCTGAGTTAGCATTGTCGGGTTGATTTTTCACCTTCACTCAAGTGGTATTGTTCTCCTAAACTCCATTCGTTTTAAGGTTGGTGATGGCTCTTACATTCGCTTTTGGAAAGATACCTGGTTACGTGACGATCCTCTCGATATTAGATACAACATATTATATAATTGAAAAAACGTAAACACGTAATCACTTTAGAGACGCCTTTAAGGTCAATGGAGTCAACACATTATAAAAAGTCACTAAGGTGTTGGTTTGGTTTCTTCGGACCTAAGTCAATGGAATGCACATTCGTTTTGCACCAACCATATGGTGTTGTATCACAAGTGGCTTACACTAGTCGTTTCAGGCACCTAAATGGTACTACGATAGCCCTTATCGCTAGGACGAGAATACTTACCTAAAGTGCGAGCCCTAGATGGTATGAGTGGTTGAACAGGTGGATTCACATCCCCCATGACGAACAATGAAAAAGCATTTGGTTGTGATGTCATCAACTCACCGTCATCGACTTATGGTTTCTTCCACCTACTTCATGTGACAGTGTCAGGTTATAAGCTGCAACAGCGTTACCTTGGAGTTGTGACGACGCCACCTAACGTGACCCCTAAACACAATAATCATATTTTGCACCTCATCAACGACGTATGGAAACCGTCTGAGCCGTTGTATAAGATATTTCAAGTCCTTTATCTCTTACATTTTTTTATATAAGGTTAGTCTTTTATGATAAGAAGTAGGGGTGCTCGCGGTATGAAAATTAGGCCGGACCGACCAAAACTGGATCGGACCGAAACCGACTTTGTCCAAAACATTGGACCGAAGACCGAACCAAAATGGTTTGGTCTCGTCTGGTTCGGCCTTCGGTCCGATCAGATCCGGTCCAATAAGGTATAATTGACGGTTTTTTCGTAATACCGAACCGAACCAGACCGGACCAAGGATCGGGATTAAGGAAAATGATGGACGTTCTGGCCTGTTTCTCAGTCCGGTCCGATCCGCAGTCCATTTTGCTCACCCCTAATAAGAAGTATAAAAATTACATTAAGACTAATTTTTTAATTGCTCATATATGTCTTTTTTTATTGGAAGAAAAAATTAACTCTTTGACTTATGCATAAAATGTGAAAATTTCAGATCCCGCCTTATACTTTCCAAGTCTCCCGCCTCTCTTTCCACCAAAATCAAAACCCTAGTACTTCTCCCCTCTAATTCCTGCCGCCCCTCTCTCTGTTTTGGTCACTCTCGGATACAGAGACATCAAACTTTATGATTTGTGCTTATCCTTCGCGAGTCCATACCAAATTCACCACATATGGAAGCATTGTTCGAGATCAATTGTGTCATGAACTCGAAGTAGGTGTGATTCTCTCATGTCTAATATTCAAAAGTCGAGTTTAAGCACCACTCCGCCATTAAAGGTCGTTTCTAGCTTTATTTTTATTTAGTTTTTAATTGATTATTGGGTTCGATTTATGGTGAAATTGATTCTTCTTGGATGTTAATGTCTTTATATGTTTACTTATATCATGGTTAAATTTATACATTGTATCTTCAATTTATTGATTGGGTCTTTATGTTTGTTTAGCAACTCTTGTGAAATGTTAACCCGGTCATGTGAAAACTGATTCATGTGTTGTTTTTTAGATAAAGAAGCAGGTTGCTGCTCCACCCACCTTATAGAAGGGGACGGCACATTCAATGCCGAAGGCCTCGATAATTTTATCAAGCAAGTCAAGATGGCTAAATGTGGGCTTTCGTACACTGTCGTTGCCATCATGGGACCTCAAAGCAGTGGTATGCTTTCCATAATTTGTCAAAAAGTAAACTTATTTGACATTTAATTTATAATTCTAAACCAAGTCATTTATCCCGTAGCTAGCATTAACTTTTATTGTTATCATTTTAGCACTTCATCTAAGTGTTTGGAAAGTTATTATTGAGATTATGTTACAGTTTTGAGTTCGTGTTTGTGACAGGTAAGAGCACACTTCTTAACAATCTATTTCACACAAACTTCAGGGAAATGGATGCTTATAGGGGAAGGTATGTATGCATTTTGCTGCTGTCTTGGCTCTTTTTCATCTGTCGTGAGTATTGCTAACTTACTGCATTGCTCTTTTAATAGGTCTCAAACCACCAAAGGTATTTGGATGGCAAGATGTGTCGGTATTGAACCTTGCACCATAGTTATGGATCTTGAGGGTACTGACGGAAGAGAGCGAGGAGAGGTAGTACTTATTATTATTTATATGTTGTAGTTTATCTTAACAAATAACATACACTCAAGATTTATAGTTTTGACTTTTGGGGCCTTATGAACATATGTCTAAACGCAAAAGCTTCATTAGAGTTGTAGACGGGTCCTTACCCTATAAATAAGGATATAATTTTACGGGCCTTATGAACTTATTTTTTCTGTTTCTACAGGATGATACTATGTTTGAAAAGCAGAGTGCTCTCTTTGCCCTTGCTGTTTCCGATATAGTGCTCATAAATATGTAAGCCCCTTGTTGCCTGATATAGCATATGAAAATACGAGCTTAATGTAAATTTTAGTTTCATTACTTATCGTGTTCTGCAGGTGGTGTCATGATATTGGACGAGAGCAGGCTGCAAACAAACCTCTTTTAAAGACTGTTTTCCAGGTAAACTACCCCGTGCATGTATTTTAGCATTTCCATACGTTAGTGCAAATGGTAAGCTTTCAAACTTATACTTTATGTATTTCAGGTTATGTTACGACTATTTAGTCCACGTAAAACAACTTTGATGTTCATCATACGTGATAAAACAAGAGTAAGTTTTCCCTTTTCTTGACGTTATTCTTGGTTTGAAAATACGAAAAATTAGGCTCTTACCCTAACTGATTGTTTAGCCCTTGGCCTCTTGCTTTTTTTTAATAAAGTTGTTGGCTTGAAATTTGTATCTAATAAATTTGAGGTGTAACTGAATGTCAAAGAGCCTTGGTGTTTAAGTGTTTTACCTACTGGGCTCATGACAATTATGAGTAAGCTATTGAAATCAAATAAAGTTGAAACTTGAAAGTTTATCTACAGAATCATGTTTACAGGTCACATGCTTTGGAATTTGCTTGTTTGTAATACTTTAAACATTACTTGTTAACTTGTTTGTGTTTAAGGCCCTTATGTTGTACACACTTTACCATCGAATGTTCTTTTTCTTCGATTGCTTACTTTTCTCTGAAGAACGATAGTACACTATTTTGATCTCTAATTTCAACCACAACTGTTGTTCATATGGGTTCATGATCTATAGTCTTAAATCTTTATGACTTTCTTTTCTAATGCCTTCATTGACTAGCTTGCTCTCGAATCCCAGGTCATCTGCCTCACTTTGTGTAAAAAGTTTACATATAAAACATGCTTTAAACTGATTCTTCATATATATGACATCTCGTCTTAAGTCTCTTCTGCTTGGAACTTCTATTTTCTTGTTCTATAGCTTACAAGATAAAATCTTGTTCTTTTTAATACATAACACTTTTTTAACTTTATTGATAGGCATCTATTGGCTATTCTAAAATTACCTGAACATTTTCTTTGAACTATAAACTTGCAGGTGTATCCTGGGTCTGGTCCATTCATTAAACAATCAGTGTTCCAGAATCATGGTACAAATTCCTTCTACAAATTTCCACCTGAAGGTTTTGCTTAGTTACATATGCACTCAAAAGAAGATAGACGGTGCTGATTAATGAGTTGATTAACGGGACTTCATAAGATGGTCAAGGTAGTTTAGTTCCAAGCCATTTCACGAGACTTTCTAAGATTGTCAAGGTATAGTAGTCCAGTTCCTTCATTCTCTACTAAGAAGTGGCACATTTGGTAGAATTTAGTTTAGAAGTGGTACGTTTGGTATTATTTAATACGCTATGTAGTATGATATTTGAATGATCGTTTATTTATTAATTTGGGTTTCAATTGTGCGTTCATATATATTTAGTTTTCGCTATTTGTATATTATGGAAATATGGCAGTTTTTTTACTGTTTTATTTTAGAAATTTCATCTTTTTGTCACGAAACCATTGCGGTTAGACTTTGTTGCAAACTCGTCACAATTTTACACCGTTGCATATCCATTACAATTGCTTACCGTTGCAAAACCCAATCCTACTTTATGCCGTTGCAATCTCGTAGCAAATTTTGTTCGTTGCAAATTCCTTGTAACATATGTTGTAGCAAAGCCGTTGGAAAACCATTGGAATATGGTCCGTTGCAAAAGTTGTTGCTAATTTACAATGGATTTTTCTTGGTTGGAAAACAGTTGCAACTTTATTTTTCCCGTTAGAAATCCGTTGCAATTTAATTTCCATGGAGCATTAACGCTACGGTAGGAATCTGTTGCAAATCCGTTGCAAGTGACCATTTGCAACGGATTTGCAACGGATTCCTACCGTAGTATTAGCCCACTTGTGTTGTAGTGAAACCCCGGCAGCAAACAAAGAAACCGTGCAAAACCAAATCGAGCACCACAACAACAGACCAAAGCAACACCAATAGCTAAACTTTGATCACAGCTACCAGATCAAAAATAAAACCCACTAACTGTATACAATAAGAGTAATAGACCCACCCACCAATCGAATGATAGATGAATTAATAATAGAGAATCAATGATGGAAAGATAGACCCTACCTCCAATCGAACAAGACGTACAATTGAATAAATGTCCAAGTGAATGAGAAATTCAATGTACAGATAGACAAGATCCAACAAAGATGTTGAATTAATAAAGGGAAAAAGGAACCAACGTACGAGGGGAGTAAGACGCACCCAAGATCGGTATCAATCACTTTTATTATTATTATTATTATTATTATTATTATTATTATTATTATTATTATTATTATTATCATCTTCAAAACACCTTTTGTTCATTTATTTGAAAATTAGTGTTTTTGAATTTTTGTCGGACTAATTTACGTGATTGAAACTCACCGTTACACAACTCAAATTGGGTAAAGCTCTCTTTTGAAAGTTATTAAAATACTCATACATATAAAAAATACGCACATACAAATTCATACTTATAAAAGCCAACAAAATATATTATTTATTTTATTTAAATATTTAATTACAATCCATCACACAAGCTTCCTAAATTCTCACTTTCTCTAAAAAGAATACGCACACCCAAATTCACGCTATTATACACCGTCGTCGTTTTGCGGGGGTAATCGTCTAGTTACTATTAATTAGAGTTCCCATTATTATGATCACAACTAGGGGTGTGAATCGAATTGTCGTGTTTATCAGATTTTCAAAGAAGAATAGTTTAACCCACAACCGGCCTTATAAGCAAACATAATGGTCTGCTTCATGAACAAACATGAGTTGTCTATCGCTTTTATTCTTTTGCAAATAGGCTGTCTCTTGGTTTATATACACTTACTCATTTGTTTACTATTACATTTTTTACAACCAATTCGAAAACGTTATGTCTTGAGTAGCCTAACTTCAAGTTTCGTATAAACATATGCATAATAATAATCGATACAAGTATGGATGTAAATAAAAAGAGCTATTTGTGAGTTATCTTAAACTCGGTTAGTTAAGAGGATGACCCTTGAGTTACTATTGACGGAATTCCTTCTCTTTGAATAGCCTAAGTAGTGTATCATCCTACATCAAGGAAACTATTTAATATCATGAATTTAACTTACTTACCTAATATAAACTTCTTCTATATTGATCGATCATGATATATTCTTGTTGATGATAATAGTGAATACACACAAAAGTGTAATCTATGCTTTTATACCAGGTAATGTATTGTCTCTTTGTTTTAAAAATTGCGGCTTTTGTCAAAAGAAACTTACTAATGACTAATACAGCACAAACTACTCCTCTTATAAAGATATATGGCATTTGTATTCAAAATACTGATGGGAGACACGAGAAGCATAACAAAAAAAATACACTTTTGCTGTAAAAATTTAACTAAAATGTTTCTTAAACAAACACAAAGATAAGTTATCTGATATTTGTCTTTGGGGTCTTGTTATCTTGGACCTCATTTGTTTCAGTTTTAGTTAGCAACCTGTTTACATCACCTTATTATTTATTTCAAAAAGTAAAAAGTTGAGTTAGCATTAGATATTTTAAATATTTCTTTTAAGTTGGTAGTACAAATATTATTATAAACATTCATCCACAAATGTTGTATGTAGAATCATATATAAATATATATACACAAATTACCCACATAAACTTACTTTTATAAAAATAAAAGAAAGAAAAATATAAGTAAGCATATGATTATATATCTACCCATAAACTACACACAAAAGTATCCATAACAAAATTCCCATCAACACAACATTGTGGGTATATTCATGAGTATATTTGTAACCACGAATTGACCATAAGCGATTATTCACTACAAAATACCCATATACCCATACAGATAATAAGATGGGCAAATTCATAGGTATATATTTCACCCTCAAAACACCCACGTAAACTTACCCATCAATGAAAAGGATTGTGGGTTTCGTGGGTAAGTAAAATTTACCCACTAAATTACCCACGCATTTACCCATGATAACTCATGATGTGGGTAATCCGTGGGGAATACTTTGACGCCAATTATTTACCCACATATTTTACACCAAATATATTTTTGTGGCTATTTATGTGGGTAAATTTGAGGGAAAATAAGATCCACTTATTAAGTCACAGATTGTGGGTAATGAGTGGGTATCAGGTGGGTAAATTACCTCAAAATGATAGGTGTGGGTAATTGTCATGGGTATCTCATCAGATTCTTGTAGTGGAAGATTTTATAGAATATCATTTTATTTTATTTTAAGAATATCTTCACGAGAGAAAATTTTATTTATTCCGAGGTTTGATACTTTTGTCGTTGTAGTCGCGGTTCGATTAAGATTTGTTTTGGATTATCTTCATTCCAGTGGAAAGAATTTATAGAATATCATTTTATTTTTTTAAGATTATTCTTCACGGGTGAATTTTTTTATCGGGGATTGATGCTTTTGTCGTAGTCGTGTTCTATTAATGTTCTTTAGGATTATCTTCTCCGGGGAAGATTTTATAGAAATTCATTTTAATGTTTATAATAATATCTCGGGTGAAGATTTTTATAGATATCATTATAATTTTTTTTAGAATATCTTCGCACGAGTCGAAATCTATATTGTTGATCGATGCTTTTGCCTCTAGTCGCTGTTTCTATTGAAGTGTAATTTGACCAAATCCCTCCTTGTTCGTGGAGTCATATTGTCAGAGGTGTGTATCTTACTATTAAGTGCATTATTTGACCCTTAATCAGGCATTGAAGTTTGTATAGGTGTGTATGATGTTTTCAAAAATATCATGACAGAAAACCCACAATACATAATCCATATCTTCATGTATGTTTCAGTTTTGGGTGAAACTAGCGAATAAGAGTGTTTTTTGTGTTTACAATGTGTTTGTTATCGAATATTTGTAGCATGATGAAGTTTGGGAGTTGTAGTTCGTTGCTTAAGTGTGTTTAAAATGTATCCACCGTAGTTCTTTTGAAAACAATGTTCTGTTTTTTTTTTTTATTATCAGTAGCGGTGTGACATGATTGACTTTGAGTAATCGGTGTGTGACATTGATTGATTTTTTAAACTAGAAATGGCTTCACAAAGTGTGTTTATTAGTTACGACCAATTATTTCTACAGTTTCTGACTAAATGATGTTACACAATTTTGTTCAATTATAGTATTCATATAATCAGTTATTAAATGTGCATCCAAAAACATCCCCATAGTCTGCAATGAATATATGTTGCTTGTGTGACTGTGCAACGCTGCAAAGAGCAGATATAAACCCCTCATAACCATTCAAAAATAAAAAATAACGCATAAAACCATACCGTTTGAAACCTGTTGTAAAGTCACTACTATATCAGAAGTGAATGAATTAATTTGTTCAATTTCATTAAGTCAAATATGTTTAATGAAACAGGTTGTTTTGTAGAAGGATCTAGAAGTAATGTTCGTTCTGATTCCAGAACGAGATTATCGCTATACTATCAAAAAGTTTGCTGAAACATTTCCTCACATCGAGTAAGGAAATAACTTTTGTTTGAGGAACTAAGTGTTGTTTTGTTCTACAAGGTATAAGTGAACCAAGTGAGATTGAATCTTTCGATTGAGAATCATTTTTCAACTTAAAATGTTTAATTACTCACTTGATACTTACGTTTTGAAGCCGATATGTTAGTGATAGTGTTGCTTATTTGTGTAAGTTCTAGTTTTTTATAGTATGAAAATACATTTCTTATAGGTATGTCTTAATTTTTCTTTTTGTTACAGGGTAGATTTGGTCATGAGATAATTCAACGATTGAAAGTACTTGCGCATACAAACTCTTAGGTGAAGCAATATGACACTCAAGTATTTCTGACTAAGGATAATTACGAGTTTACAAATCCAGTTATCGATCTATGCACCATTTGTAAAACATAAAAAGAAATATTGTAAAAAAATTGGTGAGTTAACAACATTCTGTTGGTTGCATCCTGAGAATATAGATTGTGATGAATCAACTAGGTCTTCGTTTTGCTATAGTTGTAAACAAAATTGTGTGCTCAATCCTCAAATGCAATATCTATAGGTTGCTCTTTGCATATTCTCAGCTAAATGTACAAACATCGCTTGTATGGTCGACATTGATAAAATGTAAGATATGTAAGCGAATTTCACAGATTTGTTCTCATCAGTTATCTCTAGGTGTTTATCATCTCTTATTGCAGACCGGTTTGGTATTTTGTTCAACTGCTATTTTTTATATACTTAACCTTTTGGATTCTGCTATATCCTTTGAAGTTCTATCCGGGACTGAAAATGGGGTGGAGTACTTGCTTTTATTGAGGCTTCGGTAATAGCGTTTCGTTTTCCTTTAACAAATTTATGTAGATAATTTATTTACCAAGTATCATTTTGTCTATATTGTATCCGGGATATGGTACATATGTGAAAGACTTCTATATGACAGTGAATGCAAAAGATCCTTTAATGAGAAAAGTGGGTAAGTAGTCTTGTCTTGTTGCTCTTGTACCATAAATAATCCTTCAGAATGTGGACTATGTATTAGTACCTGTATATAAAAACTTGATATATGAGATGCATGTTAGTTTTATCATGCATTCTTACTTAGACAAGTTTTATCCAAAATTCTAATTCAGTAATCGGTGATAGTTTGCTAATAAACTGCATCACAGTAAATATTATCTTTTGTTTATTGACTTTATTCACTACACAATCGATTAGTTTTTGATCTTTACTTTCTAAGTTTCCCATTTCTCTATTTAACTCCCCTGTAGTATTTGTTTGTTGCTCGAAGAGACATCGTCATGCATCGTAATTCCCCAGCTAGTCAAGTGTGTTTTTGAACTCCTTCATTCTTTTCAAAGAGCATGCATACATTAAAAGTGGTCTGACCCCTAATTGTTTCTTTTCAATTTCTAGCATATTGATGAACGGAAAACCAGTCGAGAAAAGGACTTATGAGGGTTGCTGCCAGAAGTGGCAAATTGGGTGGGTTGGAGAATGGGTCAAACTAAGTAATTTTGGTACGGGTCGAAATAGGCAGGCTGGATTGGTGCGACCCGAAATAAAATCCTCCCATTTTTGTTTGTTATGTATCAGTTTTTCTGTTTTAACCTTTGCCAAAAAATATTTGCAAATTAATAATAACTGGTATTAATAATTAATTCTTTTGTATCAATTGAAATAGCTCCGTGCGTTTAGTTTTTTCTTTATGGATACAAACCATTTCCTGTAAGATTTTTTTAATCTTATCTCTTTGATCTTTATAGATGCATTTTAAAAAGAATCGACCCATCTAAAGTTAAATGGGTCAAATGCCACGTCTTAGTAGCTACATTATCCCAATTCCCCCCCCCCCCCGGGTGGGCAGCATGGCCTTGTGGCACAATATGGTTTTGTCAAATACTTTAATGTGTTACTATTTTTATATATTCGTTATTCAGGACTTGGGCCACAGCTTCAACACATGTTTAAAAAAATAATGTTAAGTCTGGAAACTAATTTGCTTCAGGGCGGTGGGCAATTTTCGATGGTATCCTATTGAATTCATACACTCTGTTTCGAGTTTGCTTACATGCTTTAGTCCTCTTATGTTAAACTTTCCACAAAACTCTGTTAGGGAAAATAACTTTATACTTGTTGCCTTCATGAGTGTTGGGCTCGAATCTGATGATGTCTCTGACTTCCAGATTACGTTGGTTACACAGCTGCCGCCGCATCCGATTCAGGTATACACATTTAATGTATAGACAGAAGCAATTTGAAGCAAATGCATGTTTGATATTCTTATATGTATTTCTTTGTTTGTTTACTTATAACCGATAATGATATAATCGAAGGGCCATTTAGAATATCACTAAATTGTCCATAGGTATACTCCACTCTATACTGCTGTTGTAGCTGTTATGTGCTAGTTTACAGCCCATAAGTCATTTTTCATAGAACTAGAAATTTCTAGTATCTTAAAATTATTTATATCTCCATGGTTTCTTGTTATTTTTATGCTGTATTTAAACGCATTACACACCTGTCAAAGGACCTTTTGTGGCAAACTTCTTCAGGTGTGTTTCCTTACTTGTTAATGTATTGGTTAATTTAAGAATGTCATATTATGGGTCTTTTTAAATTTATAAAGGCTTGGCTTAATTTAAAGTTTATTACTTTAACGGTTTGCTCCTTTGCCGGTGTTTTGATTTTGATCAACTGTGTGGATATAAATTCAAGATACATCGTGGTTGTTGTCCTCATTGGGTCAATATGTTCCTTCACTGACATCTGAATTTGACATGGGCACGGTTAAGGTAATAAACTAGAAGTAGGGGTTTTCAATGGGTGGGTCTGGTGGGTTTGGTAACGGGTCAATGCATTGTAGATTTTTTGTAGGCCGGGTTGTGTTGGACTCTGGAACACTCTTCACGTGTTTTATAACGCATTATGTTTATTTATGAATTCCCAAACTTTTTTATTGATGCAATGATAAAAAAACTTCTATATAAATGGTGTCTAGTAGCATCAAACAAATCCAAAATCCACTGTTTACAAATGGGTCAAAATTGCAAACTTTAGTTAGGGATCTCATCGGCGATGTGTCTTTCGCATCCCATTCATTGGATTTTATAATTAAATTAATCCGATTTGAACATTACACAAAATCTATTTTAAGATTGTAGGGAAATGATTACAGTTTTATTAATATAAATCAGATTATAATAAATAGTCAAATATATTAAATAGTCAAAAGACTTACTAGATCACCAACGTAAATCAGCAACGAAACACTAAAGAATCGTGGCTCGTGTTTGACATGCTAATCACTAAAGAGCCGTGGCACATGTTTAACACGATTCATTTAAAATAGTTTCGCCGTCCGTTTCCCAAAGTACAACAGCCAAAGCAGATGTACTGCGAGATGTGACAAACTTGCCTTAGATTTTACGGAAACGTAGGCGTGCTTCTTATAGAAAGGATGTTGGAATTTCGTCCCTATGGAGTGGCCTTTTTTATGTGTCAAATGAATGAGAATTATGACTTTATTTATAGTGAAAACTTGTCTTGTTTTCCAAGATTAAATATTTTCCATAAAGAAAAAATCTTTTATAATTAAACCAGATTTGCATATCATTTATTAAAAAAAGTCAAACCTGTTCAATAAGTTTAATTATATCTCTAAAATTGATAAAGATTCGCGTATAGGCAAACTTTTGGAGTTGCATTCGTGTCCCCAGGTGACGCGAGCTCGCATGAGTTCACAAACTTGAAACCCATTTTCGAGCCACATATCTAAAATCTGCCAGCCTCCCCCCCCCCCCCACTGCGTGCGCGCACGTAAATGGCGGTGTAAAAACCAACAAAGCAATTTGATGGTTGATATCAAAACTTCTATATAAACACCTCTACACTTTCTTTTCCAAGCGATGTGGAATACTCTCATTCTCAGATTTTGTGTTTCAAGTGTCTTTTTTCGAGACGCAATATCTCATTTATATTAACTCAACTAGCTTATAAACCCGTGATAAATCACGGGTAGCTTTTAAAAGGTTAAAAAACAAATCAAATATGTGAAGTAACATGAGATTAACGTTTATGATGCTCATATACCAAATTCCAATAACATGAGATTAAAGTTTACATACAAAATTGAAACATGGAAAGTTACTGTCAACTTAACAAATATACTTTGTAATAGCCTTCAACTTATAAGTTATAATAGAGCAAACATAAACACTTTTGATGAAACAAAGCTCATTAAGCTAAGAACTGAATTTATAAACATACAATATATGGGTCAAATCCGGTATAAGTTGATCAATTTGTTTCCCGTTAGCTTAGTAATTCAATTATCTATATAGCATCCTATAGAGCCTTTGTATACCTTAACAATATTTGGCATTTATCAATATGCTCAAACCATTTAAAAGATTTTTATGTTCTTTTGACCAATTAGACCATTTAATAGTAAGTGGCTCGAAATTGACTTACTTCTTTTGGCATGGCTTTCAAATTAAGTTCATAACTCCACTCCATCCCCAATCCTATAATTGCAGCCTTCTTAAGAGGATTAACATCGTGCAAGAAACAATGTGATTAGAAAGATATAGTTTGACACATAATCTCAAGTCAAATAGATAGAACTTACCTCAATAAGTACATATTATTTACATGAATTGCATCATAGTTTAATGCAATTACTTGCAGTGTAGCTCCATAAATTCCAGCATCATAGACCTAGCTAAAGTGTTTGTAAATTGCATAGAATATTAAACTTCAAAACTTGTTAGTAATCCAATGTAAGCCAGAATGTCAAAATAGCGTACATCTACATATAATCAAAAGTACGTAAACAAGATATATGAAGCATTACCAACATTCAGTTCAGTTGCGTCAATGTTCAAGATAAATCTACACAAGTTTTCCAAAACTTAGGTTCCCAAACACCACAAGCAAGACTAAATTGTGGTTTTGAAATAATATATGAAAAAAAATTCCACAAGTACCAAAAACCTCAAACATGTGTCAAATAACACAAAAAAATATGAAATAAAATATAGAAAGATACAAAGAGACTCACATTGGTATGCCATAGAAATGAGATTGTATGCAAAGGACTTTAGGGGGTTTCTTATGCCGTATTTCTAAATCAAAGCTCTCATCAAATTACACACAAATCAGTTGACCCCAAGAAACTTACAGTGTACATGTTGCCAAAGAAACAACACACTAAACATCAATTGAAACATAAATCCGTAAATATAGAAATAAAAATATGAAATAAAATATAGAAAGATACAAAGAGACTTACATTGGTATGCCATAGAAATGAGATTGTATGCAAAGTACTTTAGGGGGTTTCTTATGCCGTATTTTTGAATCAAAGCTCTCATTAAATTACAAACAAATCAGTTGACCCCGAGACATAAATCCGTAAATAGACAAAAAAAAAGTGATACTTAAAAATCAATTGAACAAAATACGAACCAAAATACTAACAAAATACTAACCAGATTCTTAAAAATCAATTGAACAAAATACTTAAAAATCAATTGTGAATGTGTGATACCTCATATGTATCATTTATACGGTTGAGGCAGAATGCGTGTAATGCGTGTAATTATGATAAACCTATGTATGAATTCATAATGGTAACCTTGCATAATTTTTGGTTGATATTAATTGTGGGTAAAAAGTCATTGTTACTACATAATTACATAACCGATGTATGCAAACCTCTAATTAGGAAACAATCAATCATGAAATTAAAATGATTTAATGTTAATTGAATTTTAGTTTTTTTAACTTTAATGTTAATTGAATTCATAATGGTAACCTTGCATAATTTCGGTTCATATTAATTGTGGGTCAAAAGTTGAACAATATCCATTAAATGGGAGAGAGAAATATGTATCTATACATAATATAATAAAAGAAGCTTTTTATTATTTGTGATGTCATTTGTGATGTAAGCAAGATTTCAAAAAAACATTTGTTTATTATATATATAGATTTCGGACACTCTTTAGATCGTTGCGAAGATCTTTTCAAGAAAAACGCAAATATATACGTATATTAAATAGTGTCAAAAGTTTGCAAATAATTTTCTAACATAATTTAAAAAAGTTTTGAAAAACGATCAATTTTTTCATAAATAAGTCACTGAAATATTGACTTTGATTTCGAATTAAGAATGCGAGATTAGAGCATCTATTATGACGGGTTTATGAAAATGTTTAAAATTAATAAAAATGTTTATGTCTTAATTCAACCATAATGGATATTTATTATATGTGTATGGGCTATAAAAATATCCTAATTTTTGAACTTCTTTATAATTTTTAATATATTTAATGCATATGTTATATAAAACATCTAATGAAATTGTAAGCGTTTATAACTGAATGTAGAATTATAATATCAAAAGGTTAAACATTATTAATGTGATATTTTATAAAAAATAAAGTGCATACTGTTAATTTAGGTAAATATATTCTTTAATTCAAGCAAAGATATTCGGTCATAATTGTTTTCCCTCTTTAAGCCCATTGTAGTTTTGTATAAATAGTGGTTGTTCTTTGCATTGTAAATCTATCAATCAATAGCTCAATTCTTATCAATTATTAACAAAGAGTCTCTTTCTTCGTTGCAACAAAAAATGCAATGTTCAAAAGAAATCATTGTTCGTCTGTTCTACAATACCTCAAGTTCTTTTCAGCTTCTCTTCCTTTTCTTCTACCTCACCTCCATTTTTCTTTCTAAATTATTGTTCTTCATTTCTTCCATCCCATTTCTCACAAGGTAATGATTTGATATTACATCCTTTTTTGTCTAAGGGCTTGGTTTCGTTACAAACCTATAGCTAATGTTAATGTTTGATTTTTATGCAGAAACGATGATGAATATGAATACGCTACGTTTTCTGAGGAAGAACAAGAACAAGAAGAGGAAGAGGAAGATAATGAGGTAATAAGTAATAGGTATTATTATGATGAGAGCACGACGAAAGATGATTTGTTGGCCCATATTAATAGAGAAGGGCAAGAAGATCTTTTCGTTTTGCAGACTAGTTCACGAAGTTCGCGCCAAAACAGTGTCGTTTTCGATGAAGAGATTGTTCACGACTATTTAGAGTCACCAAAGGAGAAAGAAGAGGAAGTGGGTGATATAAGCGTTGTAAGTAGTGAAGACATGGACTTCTATAGCTTGTCGGAATCCGAATATGAAGAAGACAGCAATCAACAAATAAACAACCGTCACCAGGGGAAAGAGGAAGATGATGAGATATCAATGGGCCTTGGCTCAAAGTCCTTTAGATACGAAGTGAATACACCGGCCATAACAACTCGTGCAAGGTCTGCTTGTACTTCTTTCCGATACGTTGGAGATGAACCATCTTTGCGTGTAACCAAGAAGATTGCTTTTGTGCTTGACGATGACAAAATGGAAGGTATTGTACTTTATTCACTACATCCTATTTGATTCCCACCCATGCATTAATCATAAGTAGTCTATGATTGCTGAGAAATTATATATAAAGAAATAGTATTGGCATAAAGAATTAACAATTTAGCATACTTACATACAGTTACTTCTATAAATAATGCTTGCTTTTCAGATTTTCGTAATAACAATTCAGTTTTATTCTTAGGAAAATCCGCAGTCATAAAAGTATAAATCCAGTCATAACAGCTGTTTTCATATTTAATCAGATAAGAAAATTGGTCTTTTTTTATCATCGTTGTCACGTATGGTGATTAAATGACAGTATGTTGTTAGTATTGGTAAAATTTAAAGTTATCAGTGTTGGCAAAGGTGGGAAAGTAATATATTGATATTTCACAGAATTGTCTCTGCTTAGTATATTAGGATACTACAAGGGATTGAAGTTAATAATTCAGTAACTATTGAAGAAGTAATATATTTTCTTTTTTACTGAAAGCATTTAGTTTCATAAGGATACTGTAGTTGATCAGTGTGTATATAATTGCAGAAAAATACCGTGAAACCGGAAAGAAGATAGAAGCGAACTTAACACAAGTAGACAAGGTAACACCATTGAATTCAAAGAGATTTGAACATGAGGAAAAGGATAAAGAAGAAATCTTTGGTGATACAAATACTGTCGGGTCAACATCCAAGAGTCCATCTGAATGGCGGAGCTCTATTACTTGCCGAGATACAGGTTACGACCCATTTTCGTCTTCTTCACGAAGAAGTTGCCCCAAATGGGAGTCTTACACATTCTTTCAAAAGTATGATGAAGAAATGCTGTTTTTAGACAGAATTAGTGTACAGAAGCTCAAGGAAACAGGTATGCTTTTCATGTATCCTTAATCATCAAGTAAAGTTTAGTTCTTATATTAAAAGAAAGAAAAAAACTTTTCAACCTATGATATGAATATGATATATCTTTTCTTATTACTATAAGCTACTTGTGATACCATTTGTGTTTTATACTTTTGAATGAATCTAATGGATGTTCTTTTTCTTTTCTTTTTTTGGGTAAAGAATTAATGGATGTTCTAACTTAAACAAAGAGTACGTGTATCTTGCAAAGATATAAGACCCGTTATTCTTTTTCCATCTTCTGGTAATCGTATGAGCTAATTAAAAATTTAAAATACATATACAAAATATGCAAAACTGAAATGATTATCAAGAATTTAATGTGAAAAATAATTAATGTGAAAGCGCGCTATATTGCTTTCATTACATAATTCATGCTAGATTTATCTTACTCAAAATATTTCATTGTTTCAGGATCGTTTAGGTCTTCAACCACGCACCAATCATCAATATCAGAGAAAATCATTCACAAATTATCATCAAGAAACAAGAAAACGTCCTATGTATATCAAAACTCGTATCATGAACTGGAAGCAGCTTATGTTGCACAAATTTGCTTGACATGGGAAGCTCTAAATTGGAACTATAACTATTTCCAGCAATTAAGAGCTTCACGCCGTGAATCTGACCCTGGTTGCCCTGCCTATATTGCACAACAGTTTCAACAATTCCAGGTGGTTTTACAACGCTACATAGAGAATGAGCCTTATCAAAATGGTAGGAGACCCATCGTTTTCGCTAGAATGAGAAGTATCGCTCCAAAATTACTTCAAGTCCCAGAATACCAGGGTAAGACTTAAGTTAGCTAAGATAAAACAATATGTTTATTTTTAATATTTACTTCTAACTCGTATGTTTTATTTTATATTATAAAAAAAACATGAACTTTTATCTCTTATAAAAAAAATGTATTTATTCTGTATAGGGTTTGCTAACAACTATATAGATTTTTGAACACTTAATTTCTTAGTTGACCTCATGCAGAAGTCATATATTGCAATGGCCAAAAAAAATATGAATCCTCCAATCAACTTGTAATTTTACCAAAAGGTTTTTGTCTAGCGGTATAAATGTTAAATTCCACTTGAAACAAATGTGTAGTTTAGGAATTGTTTTGTGGTTTAAAATACAGTAATTTGTAACTTTCTATTAGCAGTATTCTGTACATAAGGATACTATCTGGTCCAAGTATTTACTAAATTATGAGAAGTATTATATATTTAAGGCTTTAAGTAGTATTAGAATAATGTAATAATCTAAGCAGAGATCGATGAGTAGTATATATGACGTATCATTCTTTGATTTATTAATGTAGATTCTGATGACGAGAAGAAAGACGAATATTTGGGGTCAAGAATTTCATCAGAATCATTTCTTGTAATCATGGATGAATCAATCAAAACATTCATGAATTTTCTAAGAGCTGACAAAGAGAATCATTTCCACAAATTTACGGCGCATTTCTTTCCCATCAAAAACCCGAAAACATTAGTGGATCCAACCCATATCCTCTTGCTCAAAAAACTTAACCACAAGGTCAAACACCCTCCATATCACTTTTTTTCCCAATATGCATAAGGATACTAGTTTGTGTTGTTTGCTTCTATATGTATAGTACCGCACTCAAAGGTAGTCAAGTTAGGCTTGTTTAGATACCAAACGATAGAAATAATCAAGACTTTTCCGGAAGGTATTGGTTAGGTAACTACCTTAAAGTTACAGTGAGCTCAAAGTTCTTATAGCATACCAACTTTAGACGAGTTGTTACATACGTAGTAGCGTTCGTGGGTTAGTATGTTTGTCATTGTAAAAAAGGTAATGATAAACAAAAAATAAAATAAAAAAGGCTTTACGCAGAACAGGTAGGGCCTAAGATTGCTGTATAACAAAGATTTGTTTTTCCCTTTATTCTAATAAAGAAGTTGAATATATGAAGAAGAAGTTGAAATTAAAATACTTACGGCGCTTACGCAAGTGTTTTCGCAAAAGGAAATCCAAGCAAGTTAATGAAATGGAAGTTTTGATGGCACAAATTGACCTAAAAATTGTGTCAAGAGTTCTTAGAACTAGTGATCTAAATGAAGAACAGTTGCGTTGGTGTGAAGACAAAATGACCAAAGTGAAAGTTTGTGATATGAAACTAACGAAAGATCTCTTCACTCACTTTTCTTATTCATCGCCACTTTTCTTTACACTACCTATACCACTGAATTAACATGGTTTATGATGTCAGATGGCATGCAAAACATATTATTTTATGAAGAAAAATACGCACATAGCAAGTTCAATCAGCTTTATTGGGACAGGGACGAAGCCCGGGTGGGCCCTCGCAGTGCCACGAGACACTAATGGATTTTTATGATATATTGTTAATTTGAGAATAAACAATGAAATTTTTTTAAATATACATAAATGCATCTAGTCCAATCGAGATGTGTTTTCTAGGCTTATCCGTCTAATTGAAATCTTCTTTTTAATAAATTCACTTTTTTAACTTTAATTAAATTAATGTTAAAAAATTTTGTGCAACTTATCATATTGATCCTAGGTTTGAGGATATATTAAACATCACACAGTTACGATAAACAGATTTTGGTTTTATTGCAGACAGTGACCACATGATGACATTATATAAAAATGTTGTATGAAATATATTGGTTTTTTTTTGTCTTTTTTTGTTTTTGTATATCCATTGAGATGTGGGATTATCATTCTATAGAAACACAGCATGAAGGGGTAAAAGAAGGTTAAATAAAGCTGGGGACAGATATGATGCATCTTTAGCTAATAAGTATCGTTCCCATGCATACACGCAAGGGATAAAGTGGGCGTACACCAACATTGTTTATGACCAAAATTTAGTGTCCACTTTTTTTATGGTTACTATTTAGGTAATATATAATGATCTTATAATAAATGGACACTAATATTTGGTCATCCGTTAACAATTAGTGATGAAGGTCAAAAAGGGTGATCACTAATTTTCGTCACTATAAACTTTGGGAATATTTTTTTTTTTTTGTTATAAATAAGTGACGATGTTACTAATTACTAAACTCTTAAAAGTCAATGGCTCCAAATGTTGGTCAATTAATTTTTAAAGTTATTGAAGAAAAATACTGTACTGTGTGACATTTATTGCTAATGTTGTGTATATAATACAATTTTCATAAACATATAAAAAACTAATATAAATATTAAATGGTATACATACAAATGACAAGCGTTCATTTAAGAATGCTAATTTTTGTGAGAATGAAAGAAGGGATCCTAGCCCTCCATTAGCCCTCCTTTTTAAGATCTAATGGATTAGATTAGATTATAATTTGTATTAAATTGCACTGAAATTACACTTAAAAAGGGAAGGGCTATATTAGATTTCATTCACTTTCCAAAAATCCTAAGGGGTCTGCTTGGCGAATCATCATTTGTTAAGTTCTACAAAAAAAAGAACCATAAATTTTCATCTCTATCTTCATTTTTTTTCACACACAATTCGTAACCAAAAAACAACACACAACATAAACACCGCACTAACCCACAAACCATCTATCTGCTATCATATAATCCGTCGTCATTTACCACAACACAACCATCTCCGGTTATCAACCATCGTTGACTGCGGCGATGACTGTTCAATTGCTTTTTTGGGATTCAATATTTTAATGAAGAATTCATCTATTAATCGCTTGAAACGTTGTTTCAATATTGATTTTGAATGCTACTAGTTGTAAGTATTTTTCAGTTAATTACTTTTTTCTGGTTTAGGGTTTGGTAGTTCTGATTTTTTTATTTATTATCTTGTACTATAAATGTAGAATAATTTTCAACCAGGCGAAGACGCTCTATGTGATGATTGTTTGAAAGATTGCCTAGTTTTTATTTAGTTGAAATTTAGTGTCCTGTTTTGATCTTGATTGATGCTTTTGTCGTAGTCGTGTTCAATTTAAGTTTTGTAGGATTATCTTCACGGGTGAACACTACAAGAATTCAGCCGAATAGCCATGGACAAAATTGTGGGTAAAAGCGCATATTATTCATGGTTAACCACCATCGATAATTACCCACGACCATTATAAAGAGGGTAAAGCCTCGAGGCTAATCCGTATACTCCACGCCATTATACTATGTGGGTTAAATATACCACATCATTTTTTAGGTGGCGATTGAGTGTGCCTTCGTGGGTGAAGTTGTATGGGATATTTCTATCTCAACCACGTGAATACCCATTAAGATATACCCTGGGTAATTGTTTGTGTTAACATTCCCACAAAGTTATTCCGTGTGTAAAAGTCAACACACAATATGTGGGTAACTTTCCCATAATAATTCGTGGGTAAAATTTCCCACCTATTTGTCGAGTGTAAGTGTCATGGGTAACAATGACTCATTTTTTAGTAATATTTCAAGAGCAAATTCGCGACTAAATTAACAACGATTTTATAGGTAAACCGTGGCTACACATTCACATTAAAAAGCGAATACTTCATGGGTAAATCCATAGGTAAAGTTTTCTCAAATTTTATTTTTTTAATTTATAAATTACAACAAAATCTATTACATTATAAAAAACATACTATTATAAAAAGATCATTCAATACATAACATAGATATCAAGTCTCTTAAATGAAAACAACGGTCATCCTGAACAAGGGTCGTCCTAAAGATGTTGATAAGAAAATAAGATAGAGATGGATAGAACTTATCAACTTAAGTTCTACTTATCGCCATCTTCCTCACTTGATAGTTGAAGATACTGTCAAAGTGTATCTTGCGTCATCAATTCATTCCTGTTGAATATCTTGGTAATCTCTCGCGAACACACACGTTGATTTGTCTAGTCTGTTACAATGAAGAAAAATGGAATGAAGCTAATAACAAAACAAAACCCAAGTTATCAAGAGGAAAATGATTGTACAAATAAAACACAACAACCACACATAAAAATACAATTAAAAAAAAACCAACAAAACACAAAACAGAAACGACAAAAAAAAAACCACACTACAAAACGACAAAAAGAAACTATACAAATTAACAGTCTCAAAAAAGTAAAACAAAACACAACACAAAGACAAAAACAAACAAAAACAAAAACCCAATGGGGGTGGACTTACCAAAAAAACCACCCACCCACACAACAGCACAACCGCAATTTACCTCCACCCACCCCCCATAACTACAAACTCCCCTACCACTCCTCACAGTCCCTACCCCTCACGTGCCCCAACCCCCACCCCACCACCGGCCGCTCCCTCGCACTCCCCTCACCGCCACCCAGCCCCCGGGAACCCCCCCCCACCGTCGACCCACATCCCACCATGGACCGCCACCTCACGCCCCCGAACACTCGCCCCCATACCCCCCACTCCCCACAACCGCCGCAAAATATTACCACCCCTCCCCCCATCCTACGCTCCAGTTCACATTCCCGCCACCTCTCACTCCGAAACCACCCCAACGACCACAAAACCAATAAAAGTGATGAATGTCAAATTATATATTTACATTAAATGCCAATCCTTCACAACTCGCAACTTGTCCCTTCTTCCCATTTGATGGGATTTAATCTAAGTTGGCCATGGCATATTCAGGGACGTGCGATGGGATCTTCTATTGATAAGTTGAGATTTTTAGATATCATCTACTTGCCCTTCACTAGCATGAGACCTACCTCGCCAGTGCTCCACGCCTTTTTGCCTTCCGTCTAGCCAATATCAACAAGGAAAATGTTTTCAAGCACAAGAGAATGTGATAAGTAGAGAAATAATGAATAAAAATTAATAATTGAAAAGAACCGATTCACATTAACTTTTTAACACATATACTTCACTATTCATAGCAAATAAAGGGGAATGTTGTAATTACTGAGACAACGATGGATAGAAGTTTTAACTGAGCTTTTTCTTTTTGAGAAACACCATGGTTATAATGTCTTTTTTTTACTATGCAAACTGAACAGAGAAGGTGTTTATAGACTTAACTTCATATCATGTCATATCAATTACTGTTCTACTATTGACATATATGATATTTTAGTATAATTAGTACCTTAGGCTAATTGATTGTCCCACACCTAAATCTGGAACTAATATTTTTATTAAGCCACGATCAACAAATCAATGTAAAAACAAATTTCAAACACATGATGGACCTAAAGTATTAGAGCTTTAATTTATGATATAATTAAAGTCCTTCATAAGACAACATTATCACTGAGATAAGCGTATAATTACTTTAACTTACACTAACCTGCTTTGATGTAGATATGTGAAATTTGCATGGCTATCTAATTACCATTTGGAAAAATGCACTATCATCGATGTATGAGCATTAGTTTTTAATCAATTTTAACATTGCAAATCTGTATAAAAAAGTTATATTGTACCCCGGCCTTTCATGCACAAAGGACGTAGATATTCGTATCTCTTATCAAAAGTGATTTTATAAAAAGAACAATGATGATGCTAATTCTCAGGTCATGTCACCAGACTGTGGCCTAAATAATTTTGTTTTAAGTTATTGGATAACTTAGCATCAATATCTGCCACGGCATCCTAAACTACTTCAACAAATATCATCAAAAATTGATGTTGGCAAGTTTATGTCAAAGTTTATAGGGTGTAAATTGTAATTAAAACATAATATAATATGCTAAGTAGTTCTATAACCGTTGATCAGGTAACTCAAACAACTTAGTCTTTATACATCTTAATAATGGGTCCTTGGCGCTAACTTAACAACCAACACATGTAAAACAAAAACTTATAATCTTAAACTCTTACTCAACTCCAACTTAAGTAAGAAGAACAATAACTACTTTAATGGCAGTTGCTACAGAAGTGAACAATCAATAATTAGAGAAGGGTGCTCGAGTACGGTGGAAGCAGTACAAGACCTGGGAACCGGTCAGATTTGCTAGTAAAGATAGAGCACACCAGTTTACATTTAGTTTTTCATCCTGGAGCCAATATTAGTGTGTAGTAGAATGATGATCTTGAGTTTTCTTAAAACTCCACTCCTCAGTCCTGATGGTGGTACCATCATTTATAACATTCATATAAACAAATGTTTAAAACTATTGTTATATAAATTAATCTAAGCACAACTGTATGGTGTTCTTGGTGGAAGGATAATTAACGGAACAGAAACTGCCTAAGGCCTGACAGAGCTTATGAAGGCTAATAATATTTGCTCATACAGAGGCCACATAAGCTTTGACTTCTCTCGCTTGCGTATCTCGTCAATTACTTTCTAAGCTATTACCTTGCAGACCAAAACCTGGCCACCTGGCCATATCGTGCCAATATCAATCTCTAATTGAATATTGCATTGGCTGTTGACAATGTAAAGCACAACAATATGGGTTTCGGCCTCAGGAATAGCTTAATCTAGTATTATTTTTGGAAAATGTATTAGATTACCTGAATTTAATCCTAATATAAATCCTTCATTGTGGCTAACTGTTTATCAAGTCCTTTCTCTCCATCACTCCGAAAATTCCTATCAAGTATCTGATCAAAACCATCAATAACTATGTAGTTTCTAAATAGATCAGATGAAATTGTATCAATCAGGGTATTTAGTTTCTGAGTAAAAAGATATAATACCTGGGACGACATTTGTGATGCCATTCAGGAAACCAGCCTACGAAAAATTATAGGTTAAAAATTTTAGACATGTATTACGTCTTTAAGATGTTCATCCCGACAACAACAAAAGATGGTAAAAATGAGTTTAATTTCAGTACATGTCAAAACGTGTCGGTTTGCTTAGTGCAACCACTTATTTGTCTAACTTTTATGAGATATAAATGATCAATGTTTTTTATTATTATTGCAAAAACTATGTTATGGCAATACTAATGCCTTTAATCATCAGACTTTGGGGGAAAGTTGAACCCATTTGACCCATTCCTTTATTAGCATTATGTATTTGACCCAACTATGATAACACACAACCCAAATGGAGCCATTCGTAAATAAATGGGTCTGAAATTTGTGATTAATTGATTACTGATTACCAGATTTTCAGGAGCAATGACATACGAGACATCAAGTTTTTTGAAGCCATCTCGTCAATCGATTTTGACTCTCAACGTACGGGACAAGATCCCTAAGAACCGATTTTTTTCATCACCTGCACCATACTTAGCAGTTCGACAATGGACTCAGTTGGGCCTTGACCTTTTTGTTCAGTATCACCGTGACCGCGCTTCGTGATACTCTATGGGTCCGCGGCGACCTGAGAAACCAATATACCAATGTTAATGGGTTTTAGAGGATGAGATTCAAGATAAAGTTGCAAAAGAAAAAATCTGTGATCTATAGTATTGAAACAGGGTGGGTCAGGAGAGGTTGACATGCAGATACTATTTGGTCCATTTTTTGATAAATAATTAACACGCGAACTATGATTGCAAAAACAATCTAATGTAGATTGTTTAACATACACGTTTACGAGATCATTTTAAACCAATTTGACCTGTTAACCTTTTACATAAACTTACAGATTAGGACCATTTGATATAAAACGGTACCCAAATCGACCAATCGTATGTAAATGGGTCAAAAACTCTAAATCATCAACTTAAAAATTTGTATGTTTCTTTAGCATCCAAATTGGTTTTTCACAGACCTGTTTGCCACACAAACTGATTGGCTTTTAGTACAGAACCTCTTCTCATATAGGTGACAAACAAGTATTCTTTAACTTCATCAATTGATGGCATGCTTCCAAGCGGAGGCACACACCCCTCTTAATTGCAACAAGTGCGGATGCAGATGCCATATAAAACCTTTTAAGCAACTCAGGTTAGCATTTTGTGCGGTTTACATAGGCTAAACGAGTGATAACTTTTTAGACCATCTGACACGTAGTTTTTATTTTTTTTTGCAGCAAACAAATCAAAGTTGATACAAAAATTGCAAACACGAAAATTTGCATTTATATTTTCATAATGTGTCCAAAATCAATCATCCTTAAACCAAAACTCAAATTGAAAATTCGTATAGCAGTTCTCTATAGAGCACAGTAAATAACTGACCTCCATTGCACGGATGGATACCCCTATCAAGGAAAGAGGATAGTGTGTGCAAACAATTCAGAAACTTTCTTTAACATATCCAAGAACTAAACACAAGTAATTCTGTTTTTCTCTATTAATCCCATTTTCAGTTGATGTTAGGTTTGAGAAATCAAAATGGTGGGTTCAAGCGCTCCGGTGGGTTCACAATTGAAACTAGTAGTTAACACAATCAAAAATTGGTGTTCATTGTACCCACACAATTAGAGTTATCTATGCAAACTCAAAGAACCCTAGGTTACTAACATAAAACTGAAAAGTAAAAATTATCCAAATTAACTATAATTATGCAATCATACTCAATGAATCAAGCATCTCATCATTAAATTAAAAGGTCAATTTAAAATAATCACCACAAAGAACCCTTGGTTTCAATGTACACGTTCTAGTAATCTAACAAGATAACAACGTGCATTTTTATTAGATTTGTTTGAAAGAAACTCCACTTTGTTTCAATGAATACGTCCTAATTAATAAATAACAACTTATATTTTATGAGATTGTTTTAAAGAAACTCCACTTGGTTTCAATGAATCTTAATTTATCATAATTTGCAACCATTTTAGTAACTAACGCACCAATTACATTTACAAGATTCACAAGGCTCACAATGGTGTTACTATTAGTAAACTTGTGAAATTTAACCACACAAGAGTTAAGTGAATTGTTAAAACATGTCCGTATATAATAAACTCGACTTGGTTGATATAAACTAGTACTAAACCTCATTTTAAAAAACTCAATCTTCCTTTCAATAAATCAAGATTTAAAGAACGTAGGTAATAAACAAACAAAATAAATCAGATTAAAGGAAACACAATATTGGTTTCAAAAATAGTTTTACAACTGTAACACCAAATTTGTTAATTAAAATTCTCTTTACTAAAAACTGATTTCCAAAGAAACACAATCTTGGTTTCGACAAAAAACAGTTTGCATATAAAATCTTTTAATTAAATTAATCCGATTTGAACATTACACAAAATCTATTTTAAGATTGTAGGGAAATGATAACACTTTTATTAATATAAATCAGATTATAATAAATAGTCAAATATATTAAATAGTCAAAAGACTTACTAGATCACCAACGAATCATCAACAAAAAAAAAAAACCAAAACACTAAAGAATCGTGGCTCGTGTTTGACATGCTAATCACTAAAGAGCCGTGGCACATGTTTAACACGATTCATTTAAAATAGTTTCGCCGTCCGTTTCCCAAAGTACAACAGCCAAAGCAGATGTACTGCCAGATGTGACAAACTTGCCTTAGATTTTACGGAAACGTAGGCGTGCTTCTTATAGAAAGGATGTTGGAATTTCGTCCCTATGGAGTGGCCTTTTTTATGTGTCAAATGAATGAGAATTATGACTTTATTTATAGTGAAAACTTGTCATGTTTTCAAGATTAATACTTTTTCCATAAAGAAAAAATCTTTTATAATTAAACCAGATTTGCATATCATTTATTAAAAAAAGTCAAACCTGTTCAATAAGTTTAATTATATCTCTAAAATTGATAAAGATTCGCGTATAGGCAAACTTTTGGAGTTGCATTCGTGTCCCCAGGTGACGCGAGCTCGCATGAGTTCACAAACTTGAAACCCATTTTCGAGCCACATATCTAAAATCTGCCAGCCTCCCCCCCCCACTGCGTGCGCGCACGTAAATGGCGGTGTAAAAACCAACAAAGCAATTTGATGGTTGATATCAAAACTTCTATATAAACACCTCTACACTTTCTTTTCCAAGCGATGTGGAATACTCTCATTCTCAGATTTTGTGTTTCAAGTGTCTTTTTTCGAGACGCAATATCTCATTTATATTAACTCAACTAGCTTATAAACCCGTGATAAATCACGGGTAGCTTTTAAAAGGTTAAAAAACAAATCAAATATGTGAAGTAACATGAGATTAACGTTTATGATGCTCATATACCAAATTCCAATAACATGAGATTAAAGTTTACATACAAAATTGAAACATGGAAAGTTACTGTCAACTTAACAAATATACTTTGTAATAGCCTTCAACTTATAAGTTATAATAGAGCAAACATAAACACTTTTGATGAAACAAAGCTCATTAAGCTAAGAACTGAATTTATAAACATACAATATATGGGTCAAATCCGGTATAAGTTGATCAATTTGTTTCCCGTTAGCTTAGTAATTCAATTATCTATATAGCATCCTATAGAGCCATTTGTATACCTTAACAATATTTGGCATTTATCAATATGCTCAAACCATTTAAAAGATTTTTATGTTCTTTTGACCAATTAGACCATTTAATAGTAAGTGGCTCGAAATTGAGTTACTTCTTTTGGCATGGCTTTCAAATTAAGTTCATAACTCCACTCCATCCCCAATCCTATAACTGCAGCCTTCTTAAGAGGATTAACATCATGCAAGAAACAGTGTGATTAGAAAGATATAGTTTGACACATAATCTCAAGTCAGATAGAACTTACCTCAATAAGTACATATTATTTACATGAATTGCATCATAGTTTAATGCAATTAATGCAAGGTTTGTTTTTGTAGCTCCATAAATTCCAGCATCATAGACCTAGTTAAAGTGTTTGTAAATTGCATAGAATATTAAACTTCAAAACTTGTTAGTAATCCAATGTAAGCCAGAATGTCAAAATAGCGTACATCTACATAAAATCAAAAGTACGTAAACAAGATATATGAAGCATTACCAACATTCAGTTCAGTTGCGTCAATGTTCAAGATAAATCTACACAAGTTTTCCAAAACTTAGGATCCCAAACACCACAAGCAAGACTAAATTGTGGTTTTAAAATAATATATAAAAAAATTCCACAAGTACCAAAAACCTCAAACATGTGTCAAATAACACAAAAAAATAAAATAAAAATATACGGAAGATACAAAGAGACTACACATTGGTAGGCCATAGAAATGAGTTTGTATGCAAAGACTTTAGGTTTCTTATGCCGTATTTTCTGATCAACAGCTCTCATCAAATTACACACAAATCAGTTGACCCCGAGAAACTTACAGTGTACATGTTGCCAAAGAAACAACACACTAAACATCAATTGAAAAATAAATCCGTAAATATAGAAATAAAAATATGAAATAACATAAAAAAATATGAAATAAAATATAGAAAGATACAAAGAGACTTACATTGGTATGCCATAGAAATGAGATTGTATGCAAAGGACTTTAGGGGGTTTCTTATGCCATATTTCTGAATCAAAGCTCTCATCAAATTACAAACAAATCAGTTGACCCCGAGAAACTTACAGTGTACCTGTTGCCAAACAAAACCACGCATTAAACATCAATTGAAACATAAATCCGTAAATAGACAAAAAAAGTGATACTTAAAAATCAATTGAACAAAATACGAACTAAAATACTAACAAAATACTAACCAGATTTTTAAAAATCAATTGAACAAAATACTTAAAAATCAAGTGATAGAAAAACAATATAGATGTAAACGATGGAATGAGTATTGTGAATGTGTGATACCTCATATGTATCATTTATACGGTTGAGGCAGAATGCGTGTAATTATGATAAACCAATGTATGAATTCATAATGGTAACCTTGCATAATTTTTGGTTGATATTAATTGTGGGTAAAAAGTCATTGTTACTACATAATTACATAACCGATGTATGCAGACCTCAAATCAGGAAAGAATCAATCATAAAATTAAAATGATTTAATGTTAATTGAATTTTATTTTTTTTGAACTTTAATGTTAATTTCATAATGGTAATCTTGCATAATTTTCGGTTCATATTAATTGTGGGTCAAAAGTCAATGTTACTACATAATTACATAACCGATGTATGCAAACCTCTAATTAGGAAACAATCAATCATGAAATTAAAATGATTTAATGTAATTGAATTTTATTTTTTTGAACTTTAATATTAATTGAATTCATAATGGTAATCTTGCATAATTTCGGTTCATATTAATTGTGGGTCAAAAGTTGAACAATATCCATTAAATGGGAGAGAGAAATATGTAATCTAATACACTAATATACATAAAAAGAAGCTTTTTTATTTATTTGTGAAGTCAATTGTGATGTAATCAATATTCCAAAAACATTAGTTTGATTATATAATAATAGATTTCAAACACTCTTTAGATCGTTGCGAAGATCTTTTCAAGAAAAACGCTGATATATACGTATATTAAATAGTGTAAAAAGTTTGCAAATAATTTTCTAACATAATTTAAAAAAGTTTTAAAAAACGATCAATTTTTTTTTCATCAAATTAAGTCACTTGAAATATTACTTTGATTTCGAATTAAGATGCGAGATTAAGCATCTATATGACGGGTTTATGAAAATTTTAACAATTAATAAAAGATGTTTATGTCTTAATTCAACATAAGGATTGTAATATATGTGTATGGGCATAAAAATATCCTAATTTTTCAACTTCTTTATAATTTTTCACTATATTGTTATTGCAATAAGTTATATAAGAACTCTAATGAAATTGTAAGCGTTTATAACTGAATGTAGAATTATAATATCAAAAGGTTAAACATTATTAATGTGATATTTTATAAAAAATAAAGTGCATACTGTTAATTTAGGTAAATATATTCTTTAATTCAAGCAAAGATATTCGGTCATAATTGTTTTCCCTCTTTAAGCCCATTGTAGTTTTGTATAAATAGTGGTTGTTCTTTGCATTGTAAATCTATCAATCAATAGCTCAATTCTTATCAATTATTAACAAAGAGTCTCTTTCTTCGTTGCAACAAAAAATGCAATGTTCAAAAGAAATCATTGTTCGTCTGTTCTACAATACCTCAAGTTCTTTTCAGCTTCTCTTCCTTTTCTTCTACCTCACCTCCATTTTTCTTTCTAAATTATTGTTCTTCATTTCTTCCATCCCATTTCTCACAAGGTAATGATTTGATATTACATCCTTTTTTGTCTAAGGGCTTGGTTTCGTTACAAACCTATAGCTAATGTTAATGTTTGATTTTTATGCAGAAACGATGATGAATATGAATACGCTACGTTTTCTGAGGAAGAACAAGAACAAGAAGAGGAAGAGGAAGATAATGAGGTAATAAGTAATAGGTATTATTATGATGAGAGCACGACGAAAGATGATTTGTTGGCCCATATTAATAGAGAAGGGCAAGAAGATCTTTTCGTTTTGCAGACTAGTTCACGAAGTTCGCGCCAAAACAGTGTCGTTTTCGATGAAGAGATTGTTCACGACTATTTAGAGTCACCAAAGGAGAAAGAAGAGGAAGTGGGTGATATAAGCGTTGTAAGTAGTGAAGACATGGACTTCTATAGCTTGTCGGAATCCGAATATGAAGAAGACAGCAATCAACAAATAAACAACCGTCACCAGGGGAAAGAGGAAGATGATGAGATATCAATGGGCCTTGGCTCAAAGTCCTTTAGATACGAAGTGAATACACCGGCCATAACAACTCGTGCAAGGTCTGCTTGTACTTCTTTCCGATACGTTGGAGATGAACCATCTTTGCGTGTAACCAAGAAGATTGCTTTTGTGCTTGACGATGACAAAATGGAAGGTATTGTACTTTATTCACTACATCCTATTTGATTCCCACCCATGCATTAATCATAAGTAGTCTATGATTGCTGAGAAATTATATATAAAGAAATAGTATTGGCATAAAGAATTAACAATTTAGCATACTTACATACAGTTACTTCTATAAATAATGCTTGCTTTTCAGATTTTCGTAATAACAATTCAGTTTTATTCTTAGGAAAATCCGCAGTCATAAAAGTATAAATCCAGTCATAACAGCTGTTTTCATATTTAATCAGATAAGAAAATTGGTCTTTTTTTATCATCGTTGTCACGTATGGTGATTAAATGACAGTATGTTGTTAGTATTGGTAAAATTTAAAGTTATCAGTGTTGGCAAAGGTGGGAAAGTAATATATTGATATTTCACAGAATTGTCTCTGCTTAGTATATTAGGATACTACAAGGGATTGAAGTTAATAATTCAGTAACTATTGAAGAAGTAATATATTTTCTTTTTTACTGAAAGCATTTAGTTTCATAAGGATACTGTAGTTGATCAGTGTGTATATAATTGCAGAAAAATACCGTGAAACCGGAAAGAAGATAGAAGCGAACTTAACACAAGTAGACAAGGTAACACCATTGAATTCAAAGAGATTTGAACATGAGGAAAAGGATAAAGAAGAAATCTTTGGTGATACAAATACTGTCGGGTCAACATCCAAGAGTCCATCTGAATGGCGGAGCTCTATTACTTGCCGAGATACAGGTTACGACCCATTTTCGTCTTCTTCACGAAGAAGTTGCCCCAAATGGGAGTCTTACACATTCTTTCAAAAGTATGATGAAGAAATGCTGTTTTTAGACAGAATTAGTGTACAGAAGCTCAAGGAAACAGGTATGCTTTTCATGTATCCTTAATCATCAAGTAAAGTTTAGTTCTTATATTAAAAGAAAGAAAAAAACTTTTCAACCTATGATATGAATATGATATATCTTTTCTTATTACTATAAGCTACTTGTGATACCATTTGTGTTTTATACTTTTGAATGAATCTAATGGATGTTCTTTTTCTTTTCTTTTTTTGGGTAAAGAATTAATGGATGTTCTAACTTAAACAAAGAGTACGTGTATCTTGCAAAGATATAAGACCCGTTATTCTTTTTCCATCTTCTGGTAATCGTATGAGCTAATTAAAAATTTAAAATACATATACAAAATATGCAAAACTGAAATGATTATCAAGAATTTAATGTGAAAAATAATTAATGTGAAAGCGCGCTATATTGCTTTCATTACATAATTCATGCTAGATTTATCTTACTCAAAATATTTCATTGTTTCAGGATCGTTTAGGTCTTCAACCACGCACCAATCATCAATATCAGAGAAAATCATTCACAAATTATCATCAAGAAACAAGAAAACGTCCTATGTATATCAAAACTCGTATCATGAACTGGAAGCAGCTTATGTTGCACAAATTTGCTTGACATGGGAAGCTCTAAATTGGAACTATAACTATTTCCAGCAATTAAGAGCTTCACGCCGTGAATCTGACCCTGGTTGCCCTGCCTATATTGCACAACAGTTTCAACAATTCCAGGTGGTTTTACAACGCTACATAGAGAATGAGCCTTATCAAAATGGTAGGAGACCCATCGTTTTCGCTAGAATGAGAAGTATCGCTCCAAAATTACTTCAAGTCCCAGAATACCAGGGTAAGACTTAAGTTAGCTAAGATAAAACAATATGTTTATTTTTAATATTTACTTCTAACTCGTATGTTTTATTTTATATTATAAAAAAAACATGAACTTTTATCTCTTATAAAAAAAATGTATTTATTCTGTATAGGGTTTGCTAACAACTATATAGATTTTTGAACACTTAATTTCTTAGTTGACCTCATGCAGAAGTCATATATTGCAATGGCCAAAAAAAATATGAATCCTCCAATCAACTTGTAATTTTACCAAAAGGTTTTTGTCTAGCGGTATAATTGTTAAATTCCACTTGAAACAAATGTGTAGTTTAGGAATTGTTTTGTGGTTTAAAATACAGTAATTTGTAACTTTCTATTAGCAGTATTCTGTACATAAGGATACTATCTGGTCCAAGTATTTACTAAATTATGAGAAGTATTATATATTTAAGGCTTTAAGTAGTATTAGAATAATGTAATAATCTAAGCAGAGATCGATGAGTAGTATATATGACGTATCATTCTTTGATTTATTAATGTAGATTCTGATGACGAGAAGAAAGACGAATATTTGGGGTCAAGAATTTCATCAGAATCATTTCTTGTAATCATGGATGAATCAATCAAAACATTCATGAATTTTCTAAGAGCTGACAAAGAGAATCATTTCCACAAATTTACGGCGCATTTCTTTCCCATCAAAAACCCGAAAACATCAGTGGATCCAACCCATATCCTCTTGCTCAAAAAACTTAACCACAAGGTCAGAACCCCTCCATATCATCTTTTTCCCAATATGCATAAGGATACTAGTTTGTGTTGTTTGCTTCTTTATGTATAGTACCGCACTCAAAGGTAGTCAAGTTAGGCTTGTTTAGATACCAAACGATAGAAATAATCAAGACTTTTCTGGAAGGTATTGGTTATGTAACTACCTTAAAGTTACAGTGAGCTCAAAGTTCTTATAGCATACCAACTTTAGACGAGTTGTTACATACGTAGTAGCATTCGTGGGTTAGTATGTTTGACATTGTAAAAAAGGTAATGATAAACAAAAAATAAAATAAAAAAGGCTTTACGCAGAACATGTAGGGCCTAAGATTGTTGTATAACAAAGATTTGTTTTTCCCTTTATTCTAATAAAGAAGTTGAATATATGCAGAAGAAGTTGAAATTAAAATACCTAGGGCGCTTACACAAGTGTTTTCGTAAAAGGAAATCCAAGCAAGTTAATGAAATGGAAGTTTTGATGGCACAAATTGACCTAAAAATTGTGTCAAGAGTTCTTAGAACTAGTGATCTAAATGAAGAACAACTGCGTTGGTGTGAAGACAAAATGACCAAAGTGAAAGTTTGTGATATGAAACTACAAAGTGATTCTTCACCACTTTTCTTTTCACCACTTTTCTTTACACTACCTAGACACTGAATAAACTTGGTTTTTGATGTCATATGGCATGCATAACATATATTTTTTATGAAGGAAGAAATACGCACATAACAATTCAATCATGCTTTATTGGGGACAGGGACGAAGCCCGGGGGTGCCTCGCAGGTGCCCGAGACACTAATGGATTTTTTTGATATAGTGTTAATTTTGAGAAAACAATGAAATTTTTTAAATATATCATAAATGCATCCGGTCCATCGAGATGTGTTTCTAGTCTTATCGTTTTAATGAAATCTTCTTTTTAATTCACTTTTTAACTTTATTAAATTACGGTTAAAAAAATTTTGTGCAACTTATCATATTTGATCCTGGTTTGAGGATATATTATCATCATCACAGTTACGATAATCATGATTTGGTTTATTGTACCATGACGACATGATGACATTATATAATGGTTGTATTAAATAAATTGTTTTTTGGCTTTTTTTTTGTATATACTTTGAGATTGTGGTTTATCATCTTAGAAGGCACACATGAAGGGGTAAAAGAAGGTTAATTAAACCTGGGGAAAGATATGATGCATCTTGGCTAATAAGTTAGTCACATGATACACGCAAGGGATAAAGTGGGCGTACACCAACTTTGTTTATGACCAAAATTTAGTGTCCACTTTTTTTGTGGTTACTATTTAGGTAATATATAATGACCATATAATAAATGGACACTAATATTTGGTCATCCGTTAACAATTAGTGACGAAGGTCAAAAGTGATCACTAATTTCGTCACTATACATGTGGAATATTTTTTTGTTATAAATAAGTGACGATGTTACTAATTACTAAACTCTTAAAAGTCAATGGCTCCAAATGTTGGTCAATTAATTTTTAAAGTTATTGACGAAAAATACTGCACTGTGTGACATGTATTGCTAATGTTGTGTATATAATACAATTTTCATAAACATATAAAAAACTAATATAAATATTAAATGGTATACATACAAATGACAAGCGTTCATTTAAGAATGCTAATTTTTGTGAGAATGAAAGAAGGGATCCTAGCCCTCCATTAGCCCTCCTTTTTAAGATCTAATGGATTAGATTAGATTATAATTTGTATTAAAATTGCACTGAAATTACACTTAAAAAAGCGGAAGGGCTATTATGTAATTTCACTTCCAAAAATCCTAGGGGTCTGCTTGAAAATCTTCATTTGTTAAGTTTTAAAAAAAAACCATAATTTTCTCTCTATCTTCATTTTCACACACAATCGTAACAAAAAACACACACACATAAACACGCACTAACACCACAACCATCTATCTGCTATCATATCCGTCGTCATTTACCACAACACAACCATCTCCGGTTATCAACCATCGTTGACTGCGGCGATGACTATTCAATTGCTTTTTTAGGATTCAATATTTTAATGAAGAATTCATCTATTAATCGCTTGAAACGTTGTTTCAATATTGATTTGAATGCTAATACTGGTAATTATTTTCAATTAATTACTTTTTTTTCTGGTTTTAGGGTTTGTAGTTCTGATTTTTTATTTATTATCTTGTTCTATAAATGTTAGATATTTCCACAGGTGCAGACGCTCTGTGTTATTGATTGTTTTAAATATGTTGCCTTTTTTTGATTTTAGTTGAAATTTAGTGTCCTGTTTTGATCTTGATTGATGCTTTTGTCGTATTCGTGTTCAATTTAAGTTTTTTAGGATTATCTTCACGGGTGAACACTACAAGAATTCAGCCGAATAGTCATGGACAAAATTTGTTGGTAAAAGCCATATTTTCGTGGGTAACTCGATAATACCCACGGACTACCCACGACCATATAAAGATGGGTAAAACCTCTGAGGCTAATCGTATACCCACGCCATTTACACTATGTGGGTAAATTTACCCACATCATTTTAGGTGGGTGATTGAGTTGCCTTCCTAGGTGAAGTTTTATGGGATTTTTCTATCTCACCACGTGAATACCCATAGATATACCCATGGGTAATTTGTGTGTAACATTTCCCACAAAGTTATTCCGTGTGTAAAAGTCAACACACAATATGCGGGTAACTTTCCCATAATAATTCGTGGGTAAAATTTCCCACCTATTTGTCGAGTGTAAGTGTCATGGGTAACAATGACTCATTTTTTAGTAATATTTCATGAGCAAATTCGTGACTAAATTAACAACGATTTTATAGGTAAACCGTGGCTACACATTCACATTAAAAAGCGAATACTTCATGGGTAAATCCATAGGTAAAGTTTTCTCAAATTTTATTTTTTTAATTTATAAATTACAACAAAATCTATTACATTATAAAAAACATACTATTATAAAAAGATCATTCAATACATAACATAGATATCAAGTCTCTTAAATGAAAACAACGGTCATCCTCAACGGTCGTCCTAAAGATGTTGATAAGAAAATAAGATAGAGATGGATAGAACTTATCAACTCAAGTTCTACTTATCGCCATCTTCCTCACTTGTAGGTTGAGATACCTTTGTCCAAGTGTATCTTGCGTCATCAATTCTTTCTTTGAATATCTTGGTAATCTCTCGCGAACACTCACTTGATTTGTCTAATCTGTTACAATGATCAAAAATGGAATGAAGCTAAGTAACACAATAAAAGTGTTGAGATGGTCAAATAATATATTTACAGTACTTACAATCCATTCACAACTCGCACTTGTCTTCTTCCATTTGATGGATTATCTAAGTTGTCCATGGCATTTTCAGGGGACGTTTCGCTGGGATCTTCTATTGATAGTTGAGATTTTAGAGATATCATCTACTTGCCCTTCACTAGCATGAGACCTACTCGCTTTATAAACCTGTGATACCTGATATAAACCATGAATGCAAGTGTTTTCTAAATGTATGATATCCAGATATATTATTGCCTAAGTAGCTTCCAGTGCCATTATTTCCATATCATGAATCATTAATTACTTGCATTGCGAGTGAACGCGAATATTGTGAATAGATCTATTGGGGGTGACGGCTCCCGTTTGTATACCCATGCTTGGGGTAGCCAAACGCACTATATTTGTCCTAATAGGTAACCTTGGCAAGTTACCTTTTCCACGGGGACATCTGTCCCTAACCAATATCACTACGGTGATTTCCCTGTTAATGTATTGATGTCATGAGCTTAGGTACAATAATAATGTTACCCTGATTTTCCATGATAATTGTATTCGTTGCAATTATTACCATTATAGTGACTTGCATTCAACCATATGATAATATTCAACTGTTTTCCCATGATAATACTGTTCTCCATGATATTAAATGTTCTCCATGATAATTATCCCAGTAATGCCAATATTTCCATATAATAACCTGTATTCAATTATTACATTTCAAACATATGAATTTCACTCAACCTTTGTGTTGACCCTTTTTAGCATGTTTATCTCAGGTAATTGAGCAAGTTGCGGTACGGAGTGGCATGGACTCGAAGATGGCTGAACTGTTATCATTCAAACATAATGTTTTAGATTTTGGGACCTGCATTTTGTAAAAACTCTGATTATAATGAATGATAACTAAATTTTTCCAACAACGTCTCTTTTAAAGTTGTTTTCTATGATTATGATTGTTGTATCCATGAAGTAATACCCCAGATTAGCTTCCGCTGCTATATTGTAAAAATGGGGGTGTTACAACACAAAAGATGAACTCTTTTGTATAGTGTTCGAACCAAACGCACACCAAGAACAAGTAAGAAAAATGCACACAAAACCTAGCTAAATCACCCCATGGCTCTTGATACCAATTGAAGAATATATGATGTATCTTATCTCACAATCAAATGACAAAAAATCTATAGAGAGAGTGGAAGGATTGAACACTTAAAGAGAGAAAGGAAAAAAGAGAGCAAAATTAGATTAAGAAATGAACAAGTGAACAACCAACCCTCTCCAAGGTGTGGAGAGAGGTATAAATACTTAGGATTAGCCATCCATATGGACCCTTAGTGGGCTTAACATGGGTCTTAGGCCTTTCTACCTTTTTTAGGTTACAAAAACTATACTAAGAGCCCATCTTACAATATTATGGAAGTGACCGATACTTTTCGTATTCCTAGCTGTTATCTTTGAAGAGGATTATTGGAGCAAAGAACCCTGCAGGTATGCTCACCAAGGTGGTGACAACAGAGAAGTTGAAGCTTTGCGCAGCTTCAACTGGCCTTTGAGATATCTGATGAATAGAGGATGGTGTCTTACCAAAGAGCGAGAGGTTATTCCTAGTTTGATGATGTTAGTCAGGATACCTCGTATCGAAAGTCTTATTGCCCTGCGTTTTGTTAGTGCAGCGTGTTTTGTATGTTCGACGGTACAGAAAGGTTAGAGCAATAGCATTGTTGAAGGGAATATGGTTTGAAGTTGACAGAGATTACTTGAGACGGAGAGCAGTGAAGTGATCAGCCTCAAAGTGGGAGATTATTGAGTTGTGAAGACTGATATAGGCTTCATCCCTGCCGGGTAGAAACTTCAGGAAGATGGGCTCGACCTATATGTAGTTAGTTGGGCTTTAAGATGCAATCTTAGAGAGTAAGTCAAGATTAGGGTTTCACACTTATAAATACCTTCTCATTGTAATTGTAAAATGTATCTCTTGTGTGTGTGTACCACAATAATAAAATCTCTCTGGTTTGACCCGGTGGACTGCTACGACTACCTAAGTCGTAGATACCACGTTATATCTCATGTTCTTTACCTTCCGCAAACGTTGTTTGTATTCTTTTTTTGTTCGAGCGGTGTGTGCAGGTGCGATATATCCTAACACATCATTGAATCACGTTTCAACGGTGTTGAAGATCTTTTAATTTTATATATTTAATCTTTTGCCAAAAAAATAATAATAGAAATAACTGTTTTTTCTACTATAAGGAGTTCCCATCGTGTTTAGCGAGTTGATTAATTTCTCGCAGGAATTTGCATGCGTACCTTGATGGGCAGCACCCATCCCAGTTGAGATTTTTTCCTACCCAAAGCTCGAACTTGATACCTTGATTAAGGAGCAAGAAGCCATTAACCACTCTTGCCAACCTTGATTGGCAAAAATACTGTTTAATGTCAAGTCAATGAAGTCTTTCTGTAGATGTTTAATGCCAAGTCAATAAGTCTTTCTTTATTCATTTAGCTACTTAGGCTTGGTGGAGTGGGGTAAAACTCACTCGTCACGAGTGAGTTTCCAAAACGATGATAAATTGTCACACGTGACATAGTCAAAAATGAAGCCCTAATGGTGAGCCACTCATCATCCGTGAGTGGTAAACTTTTATTGTTTTTTATTTGGTTTGTGAGTGTGTGTAGGGTATTTCGTGAGGTATATTTTGTATAAAGTAAATATTTAAATGAGATGTGATTTATGGTGAGTGAGTGGTGACCACTACGATTGAATGGTGAGTATGAGTGAGTTGAAGTGATAGAAAAGAGAAAGCTAAAATGACGCTGAGGTGGATGGTGAGTTTTGTCTTCCCACTCTATCCGGCCTTAAGCGTGTAATGGTAGATAGATTACACGTCTAATGATCCTATAGAGAATTGAATAACGACAAAGTTAGAATAAAAAATTGTTAGTCTACGCTTACTTTTGAACGCGATTCTTGATGTATACTGGTTACCATGTGTTGCTATACTATTAACTTGATTAATTGATTTTATCCATAGATGAAAACATTATAGAAATCAAACGATTTACCTAGATTTTTTATGTCTACTATATTGTCTATCATGTACGTGTCTAAATAAATCATCCTCTTTAGAAGTAGCCTACCTGAAATAGTTAAAGAGTTAGTATGATATATTTTCCTCAATTAAGGATATATGATAGTGCAGTTGTTTCTTATTGCAGGTGATGCTTAAATTTCATAACCAATATTAGATCATCAACTAGCAAACTTTGTGGAAATGATTTGAGATTTTTCTATTTAAATCTTGCACTTAAGATCTTTGAACAAGTTCATACAATGGAAGTTCATTTCAGGAAAAAAGAAAAAACCTTGATCATTATTGTTATGTGAACACAATGGAAGTTCATACACTCTACCCAATTATTTATTGCAAAAACTTATTTGTCAATAATTCATTGCCAACTAGCTACCATAAATTATTTATGAGGTCATCAGTTATGATAGTTCAATATACAAAACTAAGAAACTACTATTTTCATATCAGAATCAAGAGTTGCATTAATTTTCTAAGCAGTCAAATTTCAAAATGTTTCTGTCATTGCAAGGGGAACCTGGGTTCAGTGTGTTTCTTCTACCCAAGGTAATTTGTATGCGTGCAAGAAGAGGTAATAAGAGAAAATAAAAGCAGAAAAAATAAAGATAAAGAAAGGCTGGTAGAGAAGATGCCCTATAGTTTCGAATCTAATATTTTTTTGAGCCAATACTTATGGTATTTTAAAAAAGATAAAAGGAAAGAAAACAAAGCGAGTGCATATCGATTGTGATGAGGAGGGCGTTATCTAGATGACTTGTCTAATGAAGAAGACTCTTTCTATGAAGATTATCGTACAACGTCGTACGATGACATCAAAAATATTGGGAGATCCGTGGGTATTTACGGACAAAAGGGATTCTACAAATAACATGACGTGTAATGATTTCTTAAAAGATTTAGCCGATTCAAGTGCACCGTTAAAATGCTTGAACTCTCTCTAGTTTGTTTATTTCCTTGTGTTCAAGTTGAATTCAGATGGTCTTTACATCATCATTTCATTTTACAGAGCAAGTGGCAACCGAAGACAAGAAGCTACAAAATATATTATCGTTTCATTTTCAAGATAGTTCACTTGCAAGCTTCGGTTCTAAGAGAAGAGCCATTGAGGTTTTGTCTTCAAAGTTTATGATCATCATAGTGACATTTCTACTCCTTTAAAACATTTGTAGTTAGAGTTTTCTCAATTAAAATAGATTTTTTTTTCATGTTTAGCTTTACGTTCTCAAATGGCACATCACTGTATCACTCTAGCTTCAACACTGTTGAAGATCTTCTAATTTTGTGAACTGCTATCGGTACTCTATGGCCCACCAAAAAGGTATAAGAAAAGTACAAAACATTCTGTTTTGCTTTTCTGTTTACAGTGCAACACCGTTTTTTATCAGTTTCTGTTTCGTATTTTTTGACAGTTTAATATCTTTGATTTGTTAAACTTTATATTTTTTGTTTCGCACTTTTCGTTTCACAGTATTACAATATAAATAAAATTAAAAAAATCAAAAAAAAATCAAAAAAGTGAAAAACATGAAGGAGTACAAATAGTTTTTTTTAGGGTCTTTATAACCTATCTTTTAATTTTATATATTTAATTTTTTTTTTTGAAAAAGAGAAGAAAAAACAAAAGAATAGATGTTTAATGGCAAGTCAATGAAGTCTTTCTATAGATGTTAAATGTCAAGTCAACAAAGTCTTTCTTTATTCATTTATTTACTTTGCGGTTAAGCACATGCGGAGTTAGTAGGGTTACTAGTGAGTGCTGAGCCATCCTTAATCAATCTATTTTATTCATTAGTTACTTATATTACAAGTCGTTTTTCTACGAGTTTTTTACCTTGGCCCCCTTATCACTATAACATTTTCCGTTAATCACGGCCGGCCTCTGATGACGTATAACATGTATAACAGGCTTTTGGGTCTGGACTACATAAACCATACGTGGGCCCAAGCCCAATAAGACAATCAAAAAGCATAATGGAGCAAAACTAAGCCCAGGTTAAACTGGCTACGGTCCGGAGGCAACAAGACGGACGAAGGGCTTCCAGAGCATACTTTCACAGGTCAGCGGAAGTCCGCCTGGCAAACCCATATCCGCAAGTCACGATTACAAGCAGATCTTTGCCTGGCAAGAGTCCCACTTCGACCCACTAACAGGTACAAGCGAAATATTAGGAAAACCTAATATTGGGCTTACCTATAAAAAGAGGTAGTCTGACACCCCACAGGGTATGATCTTCTAACCACATTTTATACACACATACTTTGACATTCTCTGACAAACATGTGTACTTACTCTCATGCCAGAGTCTAATCGTGGGGTCCGCCCCCATGGTAAGACTAACGGTTTACCTTTGATTGTGTAGAAAATTATCTCATCACTTGGTTTAGTACAAGATCCCATTCATTGGCCCAACCCAATAATAACCTTAGATCCACCTTTTTGACTCGAGACACTTTTAGTACTAACAAGTAGCCGAGAAGTTTAAAAAGGAGAAAGAAAAAAACAAAAAGCTGAAAGAAGTGAAAGCCCGACTTAACTTCGAAAGATACTTCGGAACATCACGGTATTCCGAATCAAAGACGATGAGCACCAAGGAGCATGAAAAAAGGCACAGATCTAGGCGCTCTCGTAGCCCAAGACCTAGTCCTAGTGTGTTCTCAAGAATAAGACGCGAGCGGTCAAGATCGTCAAGGCAAAAATCAAAAGAAGGAGGCGTATTCAAAAGGCTGGGAAGCTGAGGGAAGAGTATGTTCGCATGCTCAGACAGCTACAACCAGCGCTCTCATTCGAGATATACAGAGGTGCTCTTAGAAAGCGAGGACAGTGGAGGCGGGCATTGGAAGTCAAGATCAAAGAAGAAGAAATCAAGCGGGGAGGAGGACGACTTGTCCCAGCCATGGGTGTGTGAAGAGGTAGATCCTTTTACACCTAGAATCCGCTACTTTGACTTCCCAAAAGCAAGAATGTCCAGCCACATTAAAACATATGACGGGAATGAGGATCACTTGAAAATCTTTCAGGCAGCCGCAAAAACAGAAAGGTGGGCTATGCCAACCTGGTGTCACATGTTCAACTCTACGCAGACAGGAAACGCGAGAGTATGGTTCGATGACCTTCCGGCTGAATCAATAGACATATATGCTGATCTGAAGAAAATATTCCTGGAAAACTATCTTTAGCAGAAGAAATGCATCAAAGATCCAATAGAGATCTATAACATTAAACAGCGGGATGGAGAGTCTACGGAAGACTTTGTGAAAATGTATAAACTAGAAAGCAGGGATGTCAAGGAAGCACCAGAGTGCATGAGAATCTCTGGATTCATGCATGGAATCACAAACCTCGAACTCATCAAACGTCTCCATGACAAAATCCCAAAAACAGTTAATGAAATAATGAGAGTGGCCACATATTTCCTCAGGGGGAAGTGACAGCCTCGAATCACGAGCGGAAGAAGTCGTTTCCACCATGGAAATAGCAAGAGGGTAACCAGAAGCAAAATTTCAAGAAAGGAGGCTTCCGAAACTAGTCAGGGCCGGAAAGGAAGCAGTATCGGTTTATGCTCCTCACAAAAACTCCCAAAGAAATTTTCGCTTTAGACAAGGGAAAATTCAAAGCTCCGCCACCAATGACAACTCCGGTTGAGAAACGAAACCACGCTAAATTTTGCGAGTTCCATGGTGAAGTAGGGCATAACACAGACGAGTGTATGCACCTGAAGAAACAGATAGAAGAAATGCTCATGGCAGGAAAGTTGTCACACTTAATCAAAGAGCTTAAACAGAATAACGAAAAGGAACAGCCCAAGGCGGCAAAGAAAGAGGAAAGCTCCGGGAAAGATAAAGTATTAGTTATCCTAATGGTCCAACCTTGGGAAAGAGTGGCCATGCAAAAGATTACACAAAGCTTTTCTCCTAAACCGGAAATATTTTTTCCACTCCTAGGGGAAGATGTAGGAACAGAAGGTTCGATGATCATCGAGGCAGAAATAGGAGGCCATTGCATACACCGCATGTATGTGGATGGCGGGTCAGCCTCAGAAATACTGTATGAGCATTGCTTTAGACGACTCTGTCTGGAAATCGGGAACCAATTGGTGCCAGCCACCACCCCTTTGATTGGATTCAGCGGTGAGATAATATGGCCAATAGGGCAAATACAACTACTGGTAAAGGTTAGGGACGAAGAACACTCCACTTCGGCTTGGATGAATTTCGTGTTGTAAGGTCACCATCTCCGCATAATGGAATTATTGGAAGACCAGGAGTCAGAAGGATACAAGCAGTTCCGTCAATAGCTCACGGAATGCTGAAGCTCCCGGTAGAAGGAGGAGTCATTAATCTAAAAAGCAGCAGGATGGTCCCGCTTGAATGTGCGATGGTCTCCGGACCAGAAGGGAACCTTTCGGTTACTAAGCAAACAATAGAAGAAAGAATCAAGGTGGCAATTAATCTAGAATATCCGAAGCAAATAATAATGATCGGTTCCACTCTCACAGAAGAAGGCCGCAACAAGTTGTGTGACCTACTTCAGCGCAACCTGGACATTTTTGCCTGGAAGCCTGCGGATATGACCGGCGTCCCAAGACATATTGCGGAACATCGCTTGAACGTGCGAAAGAGATGTTCTCCAGTTAGACAGAAGAAAAGAGGGCAAGCAGCTGACAGAAACCAGGCAATATAGGAAGAAGTTGGGAAACTTGTGGAAGCAGGAATCATGAAGGAAGTACACTACCATGACTGGTTGTCTAACCCGGTGATGGTAAAGAAGCATGATGACAGTTGGAGGATGTGCGTAGATTTCAAAGACTTAAACAAAGCATGCCCAAAAGATGGTTATCCGCTACCAGACATAGATTGGAATGTGGAATCCCTATGCGGATTCCCTTTCAAATGCTTCTTAGACGCATAAAAAGGCTATCACCAAATACAAATGGCAAAAGAAGATAAAGAAAAAATAGTGTTCATTACAAGCCAAGGAATATTCTGCTATACAAAGATGCCTTTCAGTCTTAGAAATGCTGGGGCAACTTACCAACGTCTGGTGGATAAAGCGTTCCACAAACAGATTGGTAGAAATCTTAAAGTGTACGTAGACAACCTTGTCATCAAAAGCCGCACGGAAGATAAGATAGTCAGATACATAAAAGAGACGTTCAAAACTCTAAGGGAAATTAACATGAAATTGAATCCTAAAAAGTGTGCTTTTGTGGTAGAAGAAGGGATGTTCTTAGGATACAAAGTCAACACCAAGGGGCTGAAAGTATGTCCAGACAAAGTAGACGCTGTCTTAAGTCTCCCATCCTCAAAATGCTTTAAGACGTGCAAAAGTTAAACAGAAAGCTCGCAAGCCTGAACAGGTTCTTAGCCAAAATCAGCAGAGAAATCATTACCGTTCTTTAAAACTTTGAAAAAATGCACGAAGAAAAGTGACTTTCATTGGACCGCAGAAGCTGAAGAGGCGTTTAAGCAAATGAAGCAGCTAATAGCCGAACTTCCCATGTTAGCCGCGCCAATGGAAAGAGAGGAACTTATCGTCTATTTGGCAGCAGCAAAAGAGATGGTAAGCGTGGTCCTGATGACAGAGAGAAGCTAAACAAATGCCCATCTACTTTGTCAGCAGGGCATTAAGAGGTCCGAAAATAAACTATACATCAATGGAAAAATTAGTGTTGGCCTTGGTACATGCTAGTAAGCGCCTAAAGAGATACTTTCAAGCACACCTAATCATAGTAATCATGGACCAGCCAATACAGCAGGTGTTATCAAGACTGGAGGTAGCACGGAGGCTACAGAAATTAAGCATCGAATTAGGAGAATACGCAATACATTACAGACCTAGAGTATCAGTTAAGGGGTAGATACTAGCAGACTTCATAGTCGAACGACCAGAAGAGGACTCTCTGGATACTCTGATGGAAGCGGAAGAAGAACTCCCCGAACCATAGATTTTGTTTACGGACGCCCAGAAGGGATCAAATTCCCTTATGCCCTAAGATTTAGGTTTGACGCCACAAACAACGAAGCAGAATATGAAGCTTTGATTGTCGGATTGAGGATAGCGGAACAATTGGGTGTTAAAAATCTTTAGGCAAATATTGATTCACGATTGGTGGCCAACCAAGTAAATAAAACATACGTCGCAAAAGAGGATGACATGATCCGATACCTGGAAAAAGTAAGAACACATACCAGCAGCTTCAGAGTGTTCTCAATCAGACAAGTCCCTAGAAGTGAAAACAAAAAAGCTGACGCACTAAGCAAAATAGCGTCCACAAGCTTTGCGCAATTAAGTATACAAGTATTAGTTGAGGAACTGAAAGAAAAATCAATAAGTGAAGTGGAAATACTGGCAGTAGTAGAAGAAAAAGGAGATACATGGATGACTCCTATTTTTAAATACCTTACGGAGAAAACCCTGCCGGCGGATGTAAAAAAAGCAAGAGCAGTAAGACGCAAGTCGCAGCGATTTACCATAATTAATGGGACTATGCACAAAAAATCTTTCCTCGGACCATGGCTACGATGCGTGGGGCTACTTCAAGCAAACTATGTTCTGAGAGAGATACACGAAGGATCTTGTAGCATGCACGCAGGCACACGATCCGTTGTAGCCAAAGCCCTTAAGAATTGGTTATTATTGGCCTACCATGCATAAAGACGCTAGGACACTGATAAGAGCATGCCAAGACTATCAAGTTCATAAACCCGTTCCAAGGAATCCACAGCAAAAGCTAACTCCAATCACGTCTCCATGGCCGTTCTACAAATGGGGAATTGACATAGCTGGACCTTTTTCGGAAGAACCTGGGAAAGTTAAATTCTTGATAGTAGTCATTGACTACTTCACAAAGTGGATTGAAGCAAAACCGGTTGTAACCATCACTGGCAATCAAATCAAAAAATTTATGTCGGACAACATTGTCTGTAGATTCGGACTCCCAAGAGAAATTATCTCGGATAATGGAAAACAGTTCTGGGACAATCCCTTCAAAGATTGGTGCGAGAACTATGTATCCACCAACACTTTGCTTCTGTTAAACATCCGCAAACCAATGGCCTGGTAGAAAGAGCAAGTCGCAGTTTAGGAGAAGGAATAAAAGCAAGGCTTGATGCAAGGAGAAAGAATTGGATGGAAGAGCTCTCTCACGTTTTGTGGGCACACCGCACCATGATAAAATCTAGCAACGAAGACACCCCGTTCTCATTAACATACGGAACGAAAGCGGTCATTCCAGTAGAAATCGGCATGCCCACAATAAGAATAGCGGAAGTGGACCTAGTACAAAACAATGAAGCTTTGGAAATCAACCTCGACCTCTTGGAAGAAAAAAGAGAGCAAGCAGCAATACGTGAGGCAAAGAACAAAGCAAAAATGGAAAAGTACTATAACTCCAAAGTTCAAAGTGCAAGTTTCAAACCGGGAGATCTTGTGTACCGTAACAATAATGAAAGTCGTGCAGAAGACACAAGGAAGCTAGGACCCAAATGGGAAGGACCGTACGAAGTTACGGAAGCACTCGGAAAGGGCGCATACAAGTTAAGAGACCATGACGGATAGCAGCTCCCGCGGACTTGGAATGTCATTAACCTCAAGAATTGTTATATTTACAAAATGTAAGCAACTCGCCCATGCGGACTCTGTAGTGGGGTAATGCATTTCAATCTATCTTATTTATCCATTGTAATGTCTTTTAAAATTTTAATGAAAGTGAAGACTAGCTACCTTCACAAACTTATTCTTAAAAATGTTCGTTTTTCACTTTGCAAGGTTATTTTATATGTGATTAAGACGCGCACGCAACAGGGCATGACCCAATAAACGTCATTCCGTATAACAAAAGGATGAGTAACCTAATAATTCAATCATATATACATAAGAGGTATTGCAAACCCAGTATCGGGAGAATAACCCATAAATATTCAAGTAAGACTATCACGTTAAACATATCATCACGGTATTAAAACGATAGCAGAACCATATTAAGCATTAAAACGTTAAAATTGTACAAGTACACTTTACCGCATCAAAAAGGTCACAAGCGACCGCGGTATTTAACGGATGAAAACAGTTAGAAAAGTTGTCTACATACAAAAGACTACAACAAAGAGGTCACATAAGACCAAGGCAAAATATCTTAGGAGACACTGTAAACAAGTAGGCTACAAAAGTCACTAAGGGATATTCAATTCTGCATCATCAACATTAGGAAAGGAGGCAGCATTCCCATCAGCAACCGTTTGGTCATCCGCATCTATAACTTCATAATCATCTACGGAGATAGGAGTAACTGAACTAGTGGAAGCAAAGGTTGTGGACAGGGCCGTGGTAGTGTTAGTAGTAGTGGACACAATGTCAGAAGGGCCTTCCGTACCTGTCAAAACCGCAACAGAAAAGGGCTCAGCCAAAGGTACAAAAACATCGCGAAGAGCTGATCTTTGATTTGCAATGTTTTCCCTAATCTTTCGGACGCGGACACTAGAAACATCCAAGGCAAGTGACAGAGCGGTAGCACCAACAACAACTTGGTCTGGTAAACGATGAACAGGGACCATCAACTGGTCAACATTGGGTTGCAGCTCATTTAACCCTAGCTTTTCAGCAAAAGGGCCTTCCCGACGAAGAATGTCCATCACGGTTTTGACACTAGCATCCTTATTGGATTTTAATTTCGCAAATAAAGAGAAATTCACATTTTAGAGGTGTTGCAAAGCAGAAATGTAAGCAACTTCCGCATAAGGATTATGAGCAGCAACATTTGTCAAAACTCTGTCTTCCTTGCCATGGGTAATCCCAGCAGATAACCCATCTTGCATACCCTTCTTAATAGCCTTACCGATAGCTGCCCCGAGAGCAAAAAGATACTCAGGCGAGTTCAGGCAGTTAACGATAGCAAGTTCCATGCCATGGGTAAGAAGCCACCTACGCCCGGAGATGGTAGTAAGAAGGTGAGGGTAGAATTTCTCCTCCAAATAAAGGGTCATCTCCACAAAGTCAGTGTACAGCTTATCAAATTTGTCATTAACAATTTTCATCCGATCATCTTGAAATTTCCCAAGCTGGTCCATGCAATTCTCATACACTGTGACTTTCTCTTGGAGTCCGGAAAAAGAAATCTCCAACTCATGTACCTATGATTATGCGGAAACATACAGATAAGAAAATAGAACAGAAAAATATGCAAAAAACCTAAGTATAAAGGCACGTACCCGATCCGCAAGGTTGTCATTTTGAGACTTAACAGAAGTAACCAGGGCATTCAAATTAGTAAGCTCACGTTCTTTACTCGCAGCTGAAGCTTCAAGTTCTGTCACCTTCACATCCAGAGCATTCCGCTACTTTTCAAGGATGACGTTACGCTCCTTCAAAGCGTTCGTCTCATCCCGAAGGGATTTTTCAACAATTTCAAAATTAGAAGCTTCGGCACGGAGGCGAATGACCTCCGCGTCTTCTGCTTCCCTCAACAACAGCTGCGCTTTGAGATTCTCAATCTCTCCCTCCCTAACCTTTAGCAATTCAGTTTGCCTATCAACAACAGACTTCAACCTCCTCTTTTCCTTGACATTGTACTCAGCACGCATTCTTACCTCGGCACTTAAAGACATTTGGCGAGCAGCTCCGATATTAAACTCTGTAAATAGTAGTCATGTTTCATTCCACGAACAGACACAAAAAACTTAAGAGGAGCAAACTCATCAACCATCTTACGACAGACGCGACCGTCATCAAGACGGGACCAATTAGTCACGCTTCATTGAGGAACGTAAACTTTTTGAAGATTAGTATCGGGGTTAATGACGGTACGGATGGCACTAATAAGAAAATCACTACCAGTAAGATCTGAAAAGACACCCGTGGTAGGATCAGTTCCACCAGCTGAAGAAGAACCAGCACAAAACGAAGAGGGTTCAACAAGTTTCTCTTTAGCCACCGAAGTAGGATCAACAGTTAAAGTAATAGTAGTAACAGTTGTCATTATCGGAACGAAAGACCTGACAAGAGAATCAACTTCAGCCTCCGCAACATTAGTACCAGAATGGTGAGAGGAAAAACCGAACTGAATGGAATTGTTACTTTTTGTCTGAAGAAATAACGAACCTTCGCGGAGCCCCAATTGTATGGAGGTTGAGTTCAGCCACAGAGTCAGTATGATCTTCACTCTCACGCTCTGGCGTGGTAGATACGGAAGTTGTCACAAAAGGCAAAGTAGGTATAGCCGCAACCCCGACTTCAACATTCAACACGGCTCCAGCAAGCAACCTCTTGATCGCAGACCTAGATTTACCACCTACGGAGGTCTCACTCGGGGTTCTATGATCCTTCCTCAGCTTTTTGGGAGGATGGGAAGCCCCACCCGTATCCACAATCACATATTTTCTTTTCCCTTGACGTCTCGGCTGTACAAGAGCCACGTCCTCAACAGCAGTATCCGCAGCCTTAACAACTGGCTGGATGTTAGCATCTTGCCCACCCCCTGCAGAATCCCCTTGTTCTGTTTGATTGCCACTACCACCCTCATTAAAAAGTTTTTCAACACTTGCTTCCAACTGGCTTTCAGCACGATCAGGGGCAACTGGAAGCGGCGGAACAGTGCTGCTAATGGTAGTATCCAGCAACCGTGCCTCACCCTTATTCTGTTCTCACTCAATAATTCTTACTTTGGTAGGATCCGGGGTATGGATGAAAGCAAAGATATCCATTTCTGCACAAAACAAACACACAGTTAGAAACAAAACAACAAGCCGTAAAACACATAACACGTATATAACAAAAGGCACCCACCCTCTCCGTTCTTATGCAAAAACCAGGGATAAGTTTCCTCATCCAAAGTGTAATGGAGGCTCAATCTAACCAAGCACAAGAATGCTTCTGGAAACTTCCGGAACGGAGAGGGACGAGCAACAAGAGTGGCATAATCTTGTGCATTAAAGTCAACCTCCACTAGAGCAGGATCCCTAGTCACATGCTTGGTAGTATGCCACGGAAAAGAAGCATGGCAAGCAAAATCATCCACCCATAAAAAGTGATCGTTTCAATTTTTAAGGGAATTAAGGGGTTTCGTATAACATACGGAAGCATTATCGGAACGCTTACTAAATGACATCCATCCACTCTTTTTAGAATTAACATAAAAGCACCGGAATAACCCGATAGTTGGTATGATCCCATAAACACGGCACAAGATTTCAAAGTGGGAAACCTTGGTCGCCCCAATAACAAAGAGTTGAGATATATTGATGCGAAAATGCCTAAGTACGTCAACAAGGAAGGTGGACAAGGGCAATCTAAAGTTGGCGAAGTCAAAAAACCTAGTGTACAACCCAATTTTCCTAGCGGGCCTCTCATGCATCGTATCATTTTGATTGGGCAAAACGGGATGCACCTCCTCTGGGATATAAAACTTGTTACAAAAAGCATCAAGTGCTTTCTGGGTAAGAACACGCTTAACATTTGTAATAGCACTCATGACGAAAGTAAGAAGTCTAAAAACCTAACCTGGAAACTTGAAGTTCTTCGAAAAACAATGAAGTGCGAATAAAAAGGTTAAAAAGCTTGAAAATTTTTAACAATGGCGAAATAGTGGAAGAAGTGGAAAAGACACAGTGAAAAACAAATCGAGTATTTATACCCTAGGTATAGTAAATTCGAAGTACCCCTAGATGTTTACATGTAGCCATGACCTCCGAGTCAACGGCTAGGATTAGAAGTAAGAATATTGATGACAGTTAAGCAAGTGGACCGAACAGTCAAATCGGTCAGAATGTGAAAGGCCACGAAGAGGCCACGTCGGCCCATTACCCTACTAACAAGGCAAAGAAAAAAAAAAACGTCGCGTGAGAAGAAACAAGCAGTCGCGTGAGGACGCAAAAAGAAAAGGAGAGTAATGGGAACCGGAGTCTATTAATACATACCGCAGCTAGGGGTGTGCACGGTTCGGTTTAGGTTGGTTTTTGGCTAAAACCGAAACCAAACCGAAATATTTGGTTTTTATAAAACCAAAAACCGAAACCGCTCGATTTTTGGTGGTTCGGTTTTTTTGGTTTTTCGGTTCGGTTTTTTAGTTTTTTCTGTTTTAAACCGTTTGTATTTGGTTGTGGCTACTTTATATTAATAAACTTGTTTTACGTAGAAAATTGGTTATGCTTTTTCTTTTTTGTCAATATGAGCCTAATAATGTTTACCAAAATTTCTACAATTATACACATATAAATGAGACACATACATGTGCAAGTGAATTACACATTAGTATTATTAGGTATGATCATTTCCTCTATGTAACGATCGAATATTTCCAAGTAAACACACGTACATGCAAACAAATATATAAACATTAAAGAATATATATATATATATATTATTTATTTTTATATATTATTTTATATATTACATGATATATATCAGGAATAAAACATTTGCCACTATGTATGTATATGTATATATATATATATATATATATATATATATATGTGTGTGTGTGTGTGTGTGTGTATATATATATATATATTATAATTATAATTATAATTTCACCCAAAAATATAAATATTAATTTAAAAATTGGATTTATTATATTTATATTTTATTAATTAATATATATATCATTTTAGGCAATGAAACGACGTCTTTTTTTGCCATTCTTTCTACAATGTTTTTTTTTTCTCCCACTTTGGGCCGGCCCATTTGCACTTTTTTTTTTTAACTAGGCAACTTAAAAAAAATTGCTTGGCACAAAATAAGAAAAAAATTACAAAAGTACTTATTTATTCAGACCAAAAAAATATACGCGACATGTGGCCCAAACACATAAACCATATAAAAAAACAAATATTAATTTTAGGCAAGACACGAACAGTCGTTTCTTGCCATGATTGTACATGTTTTTTTGGGGCTCCATTTGGCGGCCATTTAGTATAATCATTAGGCACATTTTATTCTTTAACTAGGCAACTTTAAAAAAATTGCTTGGCACAAAATAGGAAAAAAAATTAGAAACGACGTCATTTCTTGCCATGTTTGCTACAGTGTTTTTTTTTGCTCCCACTTTGGGCCGGCTCATTTGCACTTTTTTTTTCTTTAACTAGGCAACTTAAAAAAAATTGCTTGGCACAAAATAAGAAAAAAATTACAAAAGTACTTATTTATTCAGACCAAAAAATATCCGCGACATGAGGCCCAACACATAAGCCCATATAAAAAAACAAACTATTAATTTTAGGCAAGAAACGACGTCATTTCTTGCCATGCTTGCCACAGTGTTTTTTTTGGGCTCCCACTTTGGGCCGGCCCATTTGCATTTTTTTCTTCTTTAACTAGGCAACTTAAAAAAAATTGCTTGGCCGCAAAATAGGAATTTTTTTACAAAAGTACTTATTTATTCAGACCAAAAAATATCCGCGATATGAGGCCCAACACATAAGCCCATATAAAAAAAACAAACTATTAAACATGAGACCGAAAAAATAAACTCACACAAAATAATATAAAAAAAATTGTTGGCACAAAATAGGAATTTTTTTTACAAAAGTACTGATTTATTCATATCAAAAAATACCCACGACATGACGCCCAACACATAAGCCCATATAAAAAACACAAACTATTAAACATAAGACCGGAAAAATAAACCCGCACAAAATACAAAAAAAATAAATAATATTTAACGCCCCGCATCAACGCGCAAGCAATCATGCTTAACACATATTTACCCAAATCACATAAAATTATATGAAAAAAAAACCAAATAGCCAAAAAAACAAACCTTTAAACATGAGGCCCAACAAATAAGCCCATATAAGAAAGAAACAAACTATTAAACATGAGACCGAAAAAATAAACGAGCACAAAAAAAATTAACGCCCCGCAGCATCGCGCGGGCACTCATGCTTGTTATATATTATTATAAAAATGGTTCGGTTCGGTTTTTACGGTTCGGTTTTTGGACGAAATCCAAAACCGAACCGATTGAAAAAGTTAAAACCGAACCATCGGTTTTTAGTTTCGGTCGGTTATTTCGGTTCTGTTTTTCCGGTTTTCGGTTTGGTTTCGGTTTTTTCTGCTCACCCCTTCAGCACGCAACAAAGTCGCACGCACTAGACATACTAGACCGGGGGGACTTGATGACGTATAACATGTATAACAGGCTTTTGGGCCTGGACTACATAAACCATACATGGGCCCAAGCCCAATAAGACAATCAAAAAGCATAATGGACCAAAACTAAGCCCAGGTCAAACTGGCTACGGTCCGGAGGCAACAAGACGGACGAAGGGCTTCCAGAGGATACTTCCGCAGGTCAGCGGAAGTCCGCCAGGCAAACCCATATCCGCAAGTCACGATTACAAGCGGATCCTTGCCTGACAAGGGTCCCACTTCGGCCCACTAACAGGTACAAGCGAAATATTAGGAAAACCTAATATTGGGCTTACCTATAAAAAGGGGTACTCTGACACCCCACAAGGTATGATCTTCTGACCACATTTTACACACACATACTCTGACATTCTCTGACAAACATGAATACTTACTCTCACGCCGGAGTCTAATCGTGGGGTCCGTCCCCACGGTAAGACTAACGGTTTACCTTTGATTGTGCAGGAAATCATCTCATCACTTGGTTTAGTACAAGATCACATTCATTGGCCCAGCCCAATAATAACCCCAGATCCATCTTTTTGACCCGAGACACTTTTTGTACTAACAGCCTCTCTTAACTAAAAATTCTGGCTCCGCCCCTAGTTAAGTGTGTAATGGTAGATACTACTAGTATATTACACGTCCTTTGTTAAAAAAAAGTAAATTACACGTCTACTGCTGTAGAGAATTATATAACGACAAAATTAGAATAAAAATCGTTAGTATATGCTTACTTTTGAACGCGATTCTGTTACCATGTGTTGCTATTCTATTTATTTGATTTTTTTCATAGACGAAAACGTTATAGAAATCAAACGACTTACCTAGATTTTTTGTGTCTAATATATTGTCTATCATGTACGTGTCTAAATAAATCATCCTCTCTAGAAGTAGCCTACCTGTAATAATTAAACAGTTAGTATGATATATTTTCCTCAATTAAGAATGATAGTGCAGTTGTTTCTTATTGCAGGTGATGCTTAAATTTCATAACCAATACTACATTACATATATCGATCAAAATTTGAAAGCATTTTGAGAATACTAGTAAAAAAATTAGTTGGTTACGTATTTTGGTCTTTTGAAAATACTATCTTTGCGTATCTATAGCTTTCACCCTTATTTTTATTTTTATGTGAACACAATGGAAGTTCATACACTCTACCCAATTATTTATTCCAAAAACTTATTTGTCAATAATTCATTGCCAACTAGCTACTATAAATTATTATGAGGTCATCAGTTTTGATAGTTCAATATACAAAACTAACAAACCACTATTTTAATATCAGATTCAAGAGTTGCATTAATTTTGTAAGCAGTCAAATTTCCAAATGTTTCTGTAATTGCAAGGGGAACCTGGGTATGTTACTTCTACCCAAGGTAATTGGTTAACATAAACATTCTATGTTTAATACTCATTTTTACAACTAGTTGGTTCCCCGCGCATAGCGGCGGCAATAAAAATTTTACTAACTCAACTCTTTACGCAATTTCTTACCCGCTTAGTAATTTCGTTTCACAACACTTGAATGTATGTGTTCGTTGTATGTGTTCGTTCAGGTTTCCTGTAGCTTTCCCGCAACACCATAAAATAAACCCACTAAAAATGTAAAAAATAAAAAATTATAGAAATATATCAAAATGGATGTTAAATTAAAGAGCACAAAATTTTAAAAAATATGATGAAATTAGATAATAATAAAATTAAATTGATAAAAAGATATTTCAATTTAAAAATAGAGGTGATTTTTTAATCAAAATGTGACACATGTCACTTTATGATGTGGTTCCTTAAAATGAGATGGATGGTCAAGATTGCACCTCCTTATCTTAATTTTTAATGGGTCTCACATTATAAATGTTTTATATAGCAGTATAAATAATGTCTTATGTCTAACCAGTTTTGTTGTTACCAATTCCTGTAATTAATTTGATCAACGACTGTGTAGCTATAAACTAGACACTAGCAACATAATTCGTTATGGGAACAGAACGTGAATACGACTGGGAGGTTTAGGAGTCCATCAGAGTTTTGGTAGAAGGTGAATCACAAAAGTTAAGTCATTCCAAGCAATCTAATGTTACAATTTGTCAGGTTCTAGAATCTCTTCGATGTCTCAACCCAAATGATTATACACCTCGAATAATCTCAATTGGTCCTCTTCACAAAGAGGACATACGTCTAAAAGCTATGGAGGAGCACAAAGTGGCTTACATGTATCGGCTATATTGTCGAACAATGGAGGCCACAAATAGAGATACTGACCAAACAGCTCGTAACTGTGTACAAGCTGTTCTTGGTCTTGTAACACGAGCAAGAGCTTGCTATGCACCAAGTTTTACGCAGATCAGTGATTTCAAGTTAGCTGAAATGATGGTAATTGATGGTTGTTTCATACTTGAGCTACTTTACATGTCCCAGTACGGAATTGCAGAGGGTGATCCGTTATTTGACAATATTCTGGTGATGCATGACGTTAAATATGACTTACTGCTACTAGAGAATCAAATACCTTTCTTTATCCTTGAAGTTTTGTTCAGAATTACTTTTAAATGGATCTCAAAGTCTGTTACGGTAATTGACCTAGTCCTTTATTTCTTCAAGGATATGAATATACTAAGCAACAATGAACTTACAATAAAGGATTACGAAGAGGGGCATTGTCATATTCTTGGGCTTCTACAAAGCTGCTACAGGCCTAAAAATACAATTCGGGGCCGAGTCCCAACCATCTCATATTCTGCCACCGAAATCGCTGGAGCAGGAGTCACATTCAAGGCACAAAAGGATGGAGATTCTCTCCTTGCAGTGAGATTTAAACAATCCTCATTTGTGCCAGGGTTGGGTACTCTATTAGTTAGAAAAATCAGCTTTCGGATACCAGTTTTGTGCATCAGAAACTCTACTCCATCATTCTTAAGGAACCTCATTGCCTATGAGCAGTGTTACCCATTAAGTCGTCACTATGTTACATCTTTTGCCTTTCTCATGGACAGGCTCATTGACACTAAAGATGATGTTTCGTTGCTTGCGAGGTCGAAAGTCCTCGAACACAACCTGGGTGCCTGTGAGGATGTCACAAATCTCTTCAACAATATTTGTAATGGTGTTGTACTTCGGGATTTTTATTACACTGAGCAATGGAGTAAATTGGATGAATATTGCAACCATTTCGGGCCTCGCATACTAATTTCATTAAGACGGCTCTATAAAAGTACTACATGGAAAACGTTGACAGTCATTGCTGCTCTAATAATCTTCAGCCTAACATTGCTACAGACCATCTATACCGTTCGAAATGCATGAAATGTGGGAGCTCGAGGCTCTTCTCAAGAGTGACCGAAATAATTTGGCTATGGTTCTGGGAGGTTGATTTGTTTCCTACTTTAATAATTTCTCTTCTTTTCTAGTTTTGTGTTAAGATTGTAGCAAGTTACTGCCAAGATCTTATTCATTCTTTAACTTCACTTGTTAAGATAAATCATAATAAAGGGTCGCCTAGTCCCTAAATGTATAAGTGTTAAAAAAGAACACAGTAATTTCAGTTTCAGCTGTGGTTAGTTTACCGTATTGTAATTGTTGGGATTTAACAACATATAACCATTATAAAACGAGTAATGCTAACAAAAGGTAATCAACTTGCCTCATGTGCAATTCTTAGGGGTGTTTCTTTTTTCATCCTGTTTAGAAATGATATTCTTTCTCCAAAAATCTACTTAACAAAAATGTATAAGCAAATATTGTTTTTTTTAATACTTGATAAAGTCATAAAACATCTTAATATAATAAATGACTGTTTTACCCTCGTATTTGTTGTACCTAACACACACCTTACCCCCTTCAATTGCAAAAACATAAACAACCAAACCTAATATCCAAAACAGAATTGCTACATCCACATAAGATTTACAAAGACAAATCCATACAATGATGTGTCATGAAAACTATTGATGGTATCTCTCATACTTTTTATTCTTTTCATATATATGCATCCACAAATCAACTTACACATCATTTTGTGGATTTTCTTTTGTAAAACTTATGTGGATGTAGCATTCCTCTATCCAAAAATATCAATATACGGTTTACAGTCCAAATAAAACCCATCAATGATCAATCAAAGATCAAATAAATCCATTTTATCAATAAAAAAACAACAATTCTTACTGTAACGAATTAGATAACCATACATCTATATCTTTTGTTTTGTCTTCAAATCTTCTATTTAATAGAAACTTTCAACATCAAATTCGGGTGGTGGAGAAAGGGCCAGACCAGGTGGTATAAACGTGGCAGGAAAACGACGAGGTGGAGGCAACAGTGTAGGTGGAGTGGCGGTGAAAGAACAGTGGTGCGGACGAGTGCAGGTGGTGGCCGTCGATGTGGTGGTGTTTGTTGTTTCGGTAGATGGACGAAAGACGGTATTGCTGGTGAGTGCAGGTCGTGGCCGTCGATGGGGAGATGTTTGTTGTTCTGATAGATGGAGGATCAGTGGTGTTGTGGGTGAGTGCCGATGGTGGCTGAAGATATGGTGTGTGATTATATGAACAGAGGATAGAGACATGGACGGAACTTCAATAAGACCAAGGGGGTTGTGGCCCCCAAAAACTTTACTCTCAAGTACCATTTACTATATAATGTTAGTCATTAGTTGTGCAAAATATTAAGGTTTTATAGTTTGGCCTCTTTAAAATATGTATTTCATATTTTGGCCCCTCCGACAAATGTGTTCAAGTTCCGTCCCTGGATAGAGATGAATGAAGTTTTTGTCTATGAGGTTAAAAAACAATTAAAATGAAAAGGGTATAATGGGAATGATGTGTCCTAGATGGGAGAGTACCCTCTTTTTACACTCTTCCAGGTTTAGGATTTTTGTTTTCAATAAGCAAAAAAGAAACACTCAACTTTCCTACTTCTATCTAGTTTTGTTTCTATCTAGGACATTAAGTTAAAAATAAACACCCCTTTAGTCTCAATGGGCCCAAGGCACTAGTATCCAGAATAATAATGTCAACAATAATGTCAAGTTGGTATGTTTCGCCCCATCGTATGCCTTGGGTTAAAGATCTCACCCACTTAACTCGATTTAAGTCATCCGATCGAGAACTGTGTATAATCGCATTAGGTCTCACGCATAGAGGATACAACATAGTGGGTTGCATTTCACGTACGTCTCACATAAAGTAAAAAACAATTGCAAGTGTTCTCAGAATTGGATGCCATAGACTTAATTAAATGGGTATACATAAAATTTTGATAAAACAAGTGTACCAAAAGAGTGTATAAGGAAGCATATATAGTTACATACATCCTTGTATCACTATTTTTAAAACCATCTGTCTCGTTGTAATTTCTATGTATTGAAAATTCATTTTTATTTTATATACAACATGTTATATAAAATTAGGAATAATACAATTCGGGTATACAAATTTAAAGTATATGCAAATTTTATTGCGGGAAAAGATTAAAGATTAAAAACCCGAACAAGGTAGGGCAATACCTTAAGCCTTGTCGCGGGAAATAATCAAACCCTAAACGGACGCCCTGAAGGGTTTTTACGCCCAAGTAATTCTATCATTAGTAAAATTTCAACTTACTTCAATTTTGTTTAAAAATGTTGTTGTAAAATATTGAACTTGCATGTTTTGTCGCGGGAGAAAATTATGGTGTAGACCTAACCTTATGCATTGTGTCGCCAAGCACTATATTAATTTTAAAAACCATTTTACACAATTTATATAAGGGCATCCACAATGGTGAACCTATTAAATGGTTTATAAAAGTGACACATCATCTAATTTCATTAATTCATAAAACATTTCATATTATGAACCTATTCTCACTATGGATAAAGCTTTTTGAGGTTTACTAGTTATAATACCCGTGCACGCACGGGTTTTTTTCTAAATCTCTTAATAATATATTTTTATCTATTAATTTACAATTAGCATATTTTTTTTTCACTTAGAGTTCTGTATTTTAATTTTGGTTTATAGAGAATAGATCAAATAAAAAGACTACAGTTATGTAGTTTATTCTCTAAATAAAGTTTATGCTATCATTTTTTTTCTTTAAGGAGCATTGACACTATAAGGGTACTAAAATTCAGTTGATATAATTTAGTCTTGAATTTAGCTTGATTTATAGCATTTAATGAAAACGAAAACATACGCAACAAAACATCAGATATAAGCTTTTCTTTTCTCCCACCAAAATTTTAACAACTGATGGTTCATTTAGCAAATCAAGTTCGAACCTTGAGGAGAAAATTAATTAATGTCCCATTGGCCACGGAGGTTCACCTGCCCTTGACTCCGGGCTATTAAAAAAGATAGTCGTCCCTAGGATTAGTCGGCTTGCAATGTCAAGTCGGACACCCGGGTTATAAAAAAAAGTCATGATCCATTCGACCAATGTGTCAGAAACCATGGTTACAAAAAAAATGACTAATTAAAATGTAGATTTACTAAAAGATGAATAAGAAGAGTCAATCTACTCTTTTGTGTCCGCAACAATCTCATGCACCATTCTCTCTGCACTTTCTCCATGGTATCTATTAAATTGATGCGTGTTGCTCTAATGTTGCACAGTATAAAATCTTCTTGTGTCCACAAAATCTGATGCACTACAGAATAACACTAAAAGCAAAGTTACCGATCGAATTAGTAAAGTATAAAAGACAACTGATAATGAAGGATGCAACAAACCGATATGCCATTTCTGTGACCCCGACTATAATTAGTGTGTGAAAAGCGGAGGAGTTGCTAGAGTAAGATAGAAAGACATGATATAATGGTCGTGGAAATGACCACACGGTATAAATCAAACTTATAAGCATAAGTGTAACCCTTTAAAAACGCGTTGTTGGCTCAACACATGTTGTGTCTTTTGAAACAAACATATCCCAGTTTGGTCATTCATAAATAAGTAAAGGTGGTATCAGTTTATGTTACAGGTTGAAATGGTTTGGGATTTAAAAATACACATTGAGCATCTTTCTACCCAATTATGTATGGCTGATTTATTCATAAAAAAACTTTTCCATTTAATCCATTTGACCCCCATAAAAATTACTCGACCCATTCATATGTTATCGATCCAGAATTGCTATCTATAACACACATGATACACAACTTATATCACACTATGCAACATTGTGTGAGGGAATGAAAACTAACATTCAGGAGTTCATGGCCCAGCAATACTTCACTCGTTGTTGCAGACACCAATATTTCACTTGTTACACACACAAAAAAGTAAAAACACACCATGTTACACACACTTGTTAATGGAGGAAAACCAACCTGTTTGCTTCAGCCAAGCCATTGGCTCGTGCATCCTTGAAACATATTTTAAAGCTAAAGGATCAGGTAAAGTTACCACAAAATCTTCAGGTGAAATCCAACTACCTCCCAATGCAATTCTTAAATATAAACCATAAAATCCAATAAACTTTTGTTACTGACATGTCCAAACAACTATCATTCTATTTAATAAAATAAATCAATTTTGCTAAAAATACTAAGTGTCCAAGTCAAACAGTGTCTATTTTGCAACTCTATATGTTCATTTGAACAAAAATAGTTCAATCAACCTAAATGAACAAAAATAGCCAATCTTTTTTGGCAAAAGTTTAAAAAAATCATAGTGTATGTACCTGCAAGAATGAGCTTTAACTTTTTATCTTGAATGACTTTGAGAGCTCAGAGTCCAAGAGTGACTACATCTTTACCACCATAAGACTCTGCCACTATATAAAGTGTCACATTTCTGTTAAATTCAATCAGCAATGTGGTTATATCAGTTGCAGTCTCCTCATCAGTTTTCACCAATAGCTCTTTATCCTCAACAAAACTGTATCCTGTCCCAATTGGATTATCCTATAACCAAAAAATTAACAGTTAATTTAAACAAATTTTAAGGAACACATTTGGCAAGAATGAATTAAATATTTAAAACCAGATTTAAGAGAATAATTACTTAGTGGATGGAAGACCAAGCTTTTGGCTAAAAAACTAAAATTGTCAATTATTAACCATCTGGTTGTAGGTTTTTAGTTACATAAAAACAATATGTGTGACATATGCCTCAGAGAAACCAAGATCAGAACAACCAACAAATTTCGAAGGTGACGTGCACTATAGTTCACTTTTGAGAAACTTTTGATAGATTGGCCCGTTAAAGATAAAACACAGCCCAAGACAGCCTGAATGAGAAAAGATAAATGGTCAAAAATGTGTGGCCATGAGATATTACCCATCCTTAAGTATGCAAACTGTGTAAACCACACCACATAAAAATAAAACCCACAAAATAAGTTCACATTATTAGCCAAAACCTGTGTTATAATTTTTTTTTAGAACGACAAATTATATTAAGAAACTAGCAAGGCGCTAGGAAAATTACAATGATAAGGATCTAGGACATTTCATCCAAGAGATCCAATCA